>OX235272.1:24266381-24523004 GCA_944472155.2 Trichobilharzia szidati | reverse complement strand
CCCTTATGGTTTCATCAAAAATGTTTGCGCTTGAATCAAATTACCAATAAGAAATTATCCTCAAAACTCACAAGAAAATTCATTCTACTGTAAGTAAAGCCTGTTTCTGAGATAACGCTTAGAATATTGAAACTAATCGAAATAGTTATAGCACACAGACCAAGACAGTCGCTTCATTCAGTACCCTGAAGACAATAAGACCGAACAATACCATCTACAAAGGAAATTGCTTGAACTGTGATAACCAATGTGTTGGTCAAAGTGAGCGTTCTCTTCAACTAGCTAGCAATCAAAAGAGAGGACGTTTATTGTTGCATACTGATGCATGTAGGCCACTCAAGGAAACCAATTTGACCGGTGAAATATAGAGATTTTCAGTAGTGGAAACATAACAAATGCCAGGGAACTCCTGGAAGCCTGTTAATTAGATGAATCAGTATCTAACAGACGTTATTATGGATCATTTCTATCAACCAATAAGAAATAAACTACTTGACAGCATAATTCAAATTTCAAGTCATTAAAAACGATATATACTGATGCAAATTGACAACCACTCATGATGAAGGTTGACAGGAGATACAGTTAAATCATTCATGGTGAATTCAGATAAGGGCAAAGTTAAACTTTAAGCACCACTAACTACCAATCAGCGGATGACTTCGAACGCACCAATTACGTGAAGGAGGCATTTTTGTGTATGGAATACATATATTTATGAAATAATGCATAAAAACTGTAGAAAAGTGTTACAGAGGGTACCTTGCTCTCACATGTGATAAAAATAGCTCTCAGTTTTAGGTTGGAGTATCAACAGAGTATAATTCCAATCCATTTCCTGAGCAATAAATTGTGCTCGAAACGTCATCAGTAAGTATGACTGTATAACACTGTGAGACTTTATCAAAATAAATGTTACCCACAATGGAATTATATTCTACCACAGTGCACAAGTACTATTCTTATATATCAACAGAGTAATCTAACCACATTCTATGCATGTAATTATTTAGGTCTTCTAACCCTAACAATAACCCTAATCTTTCCTGAGCCTAACCCTAACGTGAAAATATCCCTAAACTAATTTTAATCTAACTCGAACCAACCCTAATTTCGCCTTTATTAGGTTAACCTAACCCTAACTTGTCCTTGGCTTAAAGCGAAACTTAATCTTTCCCAAACCTAAGCTGAAACTTGCCAGATATCCCATTTAATAGCATAACACTTCGATGAGCATATTTTATTGATGATGACAACATTATCTGCCAGGTTTCACTACTTGCTCACTGAGCGTTTAAAGGTCATTGGTGCGGTCACACTCCACTGGTAGTAAGTGGTGCTTAAAGTTTAACTTGGCCCAAATATGTTCACTTCATATTAAAGCTTGCTTTGATGATGTTGTCTAGAATGACAACGAAAGCTTCCTAATGAAATCCCCACCCAGATCATGGAACACAACGATATCAAAAACGAAGCTGTCTGCTGCTATCTGCCTGATCAAGCACAACTGTAAATAGAGGACGTCTTTTAAGCCTCATCATAACAGTAAGTACAAAATGACATCTTTCTATCATCCATTAAAAACGTTAAAGAAGTGGTGACGATTTCCATTAGATGTGTCTGTGTATCCATAACTAAGAGGACAGGCAATTGTGTACAGGAATTTCAGATTTATCTTATAAATAAGTAACTCAGTTCTAGAATTAAAACAATTAGTCCCTTTGATAAATTTGAATAAGGCATTAAGAAGACAAATTTCGCGAGATGATATCATTTCGTAGTTTCTTTACAACCGCTTTACAACTAACACGGTTAACAATAATAAAATAAAGATCATGACAATTATTCAGTTGAATAAAAAGCAAAAGTACATAATGATGACCAATCATATTTAGATAGGTCAAGTAGTCCAGGGTAGGCGAAGATTGAAGTCTATTGATTTTTGTAAAAAATTATATTTGTAAAATCTCAGTGATATTGAAATGAGTAATTCCAACTTTTCGTTCGGCAATCTGGTCCGAACTTCTTCAGGGAAATTAATCGAAATTAACATAACAGAGGTTTATATATAAAAGGAACATCACTTGTTTTTAAATCTTTGTTCAATCATGAGTCATTCAACAAGTATAATAAACAAAATTTTATGAGCTCTGATCAAAATGTGACCTCGGACTTACAAATATTGGTCTACCTTTGTTAAACACTTTAAACAGAGTGTGCATGCGTGTGTGGGTAAACAGTTGTAAAACATTTCTTAACGTCTCCATAAGAAGATATGGACAGTCGAGAATTTTGACCAATCATTAATAATTAGTGATACATATCCATTTTTATTTATTTGTTACTAAGGTTTTCCTATGCTTCAGCTAACATCATGCCTTCACGTCTGTTCAAACTGCTAGTATCTAGAATTTTATGATTAGACGTATTTTCAAAATTATGGTGTTTAGGATTAGAGTTTAGTTTAAGCACCCTGTCGAACTTATAGCTTTGTCTTCTTTCTGAATATTGAGCTGCTTTATTCGACCTACTGGAGTTGTCAGGTGACTCGACAGCTACGGATTTAGGATGTGCATTTTGTTCCAGTAGGTCGAATAAAGCAGCTCAATATTCAGAAAGAAGACAAAGCTATAAGTTCGACAGGGTGCTTAAACTAAACTCTAATCCTAAACACCATAATTTTGAAAATACGTCTAATCATAAAATTCTAGATACTAGCAGTTTGAACAGACATGAAGGTTTGATGTTAGCTGATGCATAGGAAATCCTGATTAGTAAATAAAAATGGATATGTATCACTAATTATTAATGATTGGTCAAAATTCTCGACTGTCCATATCTTCTTATGGAGACGTTAAGAAATGTTTTACAACTGTTTACCCACACACGCATGCACACTCTGTTTAAAGTGTTTAACAAAGGTAGACCAATATTTGTAAGTCCGAGGTCACATTTTGATCACAGCTAATACAATTTTGTTGATTATACTTGTTAATACTTGTTTTATGAATGACGATTGGACAAAGTATTTAAAAACAAAAAATGTGCCTTTTATATATAAACCTCTGTTATATTAATTTCGATTAATTTCCCTGAAGAAGTTCGGACCAGATTGCCGAACGAAAAGTTGGAATTACTCATTTCAATATCGCTGAGATTTTACAAATATAACTTTTTACAAATGTCTACTTCTCACTCGGCGCCCAAATATTTTAGAACTATTCTGTCAAATCTTGACGACAGTTCATTTGAACTATTGAGTTTTGTACACACAGTTTAGGCTGTATGTGATTAATCCAAAATGCTTCCATCACCTTCAATAACAAACCCTGAATTAGAGTTATGTGAAATAATTGTGAAACAGTCATTAATATTGATTTTGTGACCTGACATCAATAAGTATTTTGCAATGGATGATGCTGGATTTCTATTCAGATTACTGGTATTGGGATTTTCTATATGATTTAGTAGCCATTTCAGAACATGTTCTTTCCGACGACATTGGAACATTCTGTTGGTTCTACCTATATAGGTGTCACCGCAGCTGCAGGTGAACTTGTAGATACAGTTTGAAGTAGAGTCCACAGAATTTCGTCCTTTAATCGTAGGTACAGGGATCGAAAATGTTCGGCAAGTGAGAAAAAGAGATGCGGCGTAGAATGTGCGTTTGATGGCTGACCGAAGCCTTTGAGCTGTCAACTGCATAATATGGTCACCGTTGAATGGTAGGTTAATAAAGATAGCTTTCTTTGGTACCGAAGCTGTCTTTTCGAGATGTGGTCATTAGTATGTGCTTTTGTGTTTTTTATTTAACTGTGTAATTGTCATGAACTTCATTTTATTATTGTTAACCATGTTAGTTGTAAAGCGGTTGTAAAGAAACTACGAAATGATATCATCTCGCGAAATTTGTCTTCTTAATGCCTTATTCAGTTCTAGAATGTTAGCGTAAGTTTGCAGCAAAGGTTAGCATGAAACTCATAAATATTGAGAGCCTACCTAAACAAGACACACTCAAACTCAGTTTTTGCCCTGGTGATTTGTTCCTTCTTATTAAGTCAATTATTTTATTCAATATCCTCTCTCTCTCTTCGAAGGCCTTTTTGGACGTTTTGGCCAGTGAACATAGTAGCATCGACACATAATCCATATGCTAGACACTTTATGATTCTTACATGAAAACAAACCATTTTATTTTAAGGAAGAAATATTGACAGAAAATCCATAAGTGGACTAGAGCAAGCAAGACACAATGAATTCTGCTTAAAAAACGATCTGATTAAGGAAAGTGTCTGTCTGTCTCCTAGTTTTCGGTCGTATCAGCTTTATGCTATCATGAAAGTGCAGAAAAGATTCTGTCTATGGTTCTGTGGGTGAAAAATTCAACTCATATAATTCATAAGTAAAAACACAGTTTTTGTTCAGCGAAGAAATTTCTTTTCAACGACTTCATTTATTTAATGGTTCTCACCCATATTTGCTTTTCACGGTCGAAGAAGAGTCGAATTCCTCATTTCACTTCCTTGATGTAAAGCTAGATAGAAGAGAGAATGGTACGTTGCTAAGGTCGATATACCAAAAGCCAACATTCACTGGGCAGTACACTAACTTCAAAAGTTGGGTACCGTTAGGGAGAAGGAGAAATCTTATTCATTCCTTATGCTCCAGAATTCGTAAAATCTGCTCTGCAGAGACAATCGATAGTGAACTAGATAAGCTTCGATCAAATCTCCTTAATAATGGTTATCCTACAAGGTTTATCGAACGTAACATCAAGGAAGAACACGCCCCCAGACAAATTACAGTGCCAAAGAAGAAACTGTTTATGAGTCTGGCATTCAAAGGTGACACCATTTCAGAATTGATTAAAAATCGTTTATCTAAATGTATTAAACGTACTTTTCCTGCAGCTGACTTACAACTAGTTTTACCAGCCGAAATATGATTAGACAATGCGTCAAGGATAGATTACCGCTTTTGTCCACATCCATGTGTATTTACTCTTTTACCTGCTCTTGTGGAGCTGTTTATATTGGACGTTGTAAGCGTAATCTCCGAAAACGTGTAGCTGAACACTATCCAGTCTGGTTAATGAAAGGCGAACGTAGAACTGCGAAGTCGTCTATCTGTGATCACCTGTTAGAGTCAGGTCATTTAGCCCCACGTGATTCATCTTTCAAAGTTATCTACATGACAAAATCGAATCGATCCAAAAGTTTACGTTTTCTTCACTTATGCATAGCCGAAGCTTTAGCTATACATGAACAGAAACCTAAATTATGTGTTCAAAAACGTTTTGTCAAACCCCTTTCTTTACCTTGGTCATAGTAATGTTCTTTCTAGTTTTTACTTTATTTTATTTTACCACTTGAATTCTTTCCACTCACTTCACATCTTCATTCTTATCTTAGTCGTACTCCTGATTTTTTTAAAAATTTTTAGGCAACTTGCTTTAAATTTTGATTCAATTCACTTACAATCTTTAATAATTTTGTAATTTATCCACTTCAACTCTACCCCTTATAAGATTTTAATTATCGTTATTCTTATCACATATATGTATATTGACTGAGCAATTATTTAGTGCCACTTAATGACCTTTTCTGTAATATAAGTACGACTGTACAGCTTGAAAATGAAGTCTTTGAAAAGAAATTTTTTCGCTGAACAAAAACTGTGTTTTTACTTATGAATAAATGGGTATTTTTCGTCATATAATTCATCTTGTGAAATAGAATGTTAAGAGTATATCGGTAGAAGACATTGTACTATTTTGGTTTTTCTTACACATTAAAAAAGTGGATCTACAAACATCAGAAAACTCATTTTCTCTTTGATATTTATGAACTGAAGTCAGCTACTGTTTTATTGAGGTAACCAGAATACCTTCTTGACAGCTAACTCCTTAAGTTCATTTCTGCATTACACCCTAATTCATTGTCGGATCTACTAGTTAATTTGGCTGCAGTATGCAGATAATGCAGCAGTGAATACATTTCATAGTTTGATGGCCAATTTGTACATACTTAATTACCAAGTGTCAGTTGGTAAGGATTTCATTAGTTTAGAGAACTCTTAACAACCAAGGAGTACTGGACGGCTGTTTCGTCCAAGTTTGGGACTCTTCATCCACGTGTTGCTAGGGGTCGAAACCAGGAGCCTTACCTTGTGAGACGAGCTTGTTAACCATTTATCGACTACAACTGAATATGATGCCAAATGAATTCTAAATTCTGTCAGTTCGCGATTTTTAGCGCCACCGGCAGCCAATGTCCTTGTCGCTACAACAGCTGGGAGACCTCAATCAATGGTCACAACTTCTCATCAGGACTCCAGATAACGTCGTCCCGTGGTCACTTAATAGTGAGCGTTTTGTTGTGTTGGTGGTTTTGCTAAAATGGTTTAACTTGAACTTTGCATACGACGGCCAAGTAAAGTGGAAATATGTTACTATCAGCGGACATATTTACACCGTTGTTTAAACTAGTCATACTGTGAATAACTGAATTTTCAAGCACTGACTGATAGGATATGATTAGGGAAATATGTAAGCGTCCATTTATTTTCCTCAAGATCTTTCAACACACTTATTTTTGATAAACAAACTTAAATAACTCTATAAAATTAATTCTGTAGTCAGAGTAAGTGGAGAAAAATATACATTATTGTCCACTTTTACGTGAAGTGCTTCACGAAAAGAACTTTTACTGTCCCATACGTTTTGAAGAAGGACAACTCTCAGACATCTTTTAAAAAAGAATTTTCTGAAATATTAGCTTAACAGCATTTTTCAAGTATGCAGACAAGTCTGAAAGAGAATAAGAGTTATGCAACGATGAAATTCAATATTACACGGACTATTTTCAGCCTCAATAAGTTAAATCTTTCTTCTACTTCAGTAAAAATGAAATCTTCTTTTTTCAAGATTTGGTTTGTAGGGGGATTTGATTTGTCTTTTTCAAGTTTGCCCACGGATTGATATCAGTCAAAGAACCATTGAATACCAGGGAGTACCAGACAGCTATTTTGTCCTAGTTTGGGGATCATCAGTAGTACGCAACCACCGGTCAAACCAACTCTTTAAAATTAACACAATGCTCGCTAGTGGGTGGCTAAGGACGAAGTTTCCTGGAAATCTTCTAGTGAGAAGTCGTGACCAGTGGGGTTCACCCCGTCGAGCGTGTGGACAAATACTCACCGATAAAATTGGCTTGTGGTCGCGCTAAAATCACGAATTGATAAAAGTTAGAGTTCATGGCCACTGAATCGGGCCCCAGAAGTTGAATGCTCTACGAACTTGCCTTGTAACTGGAAGGTCCTGAGTTCGAAACCCAGCGGGTACACACTACCGATGAGTCTTAAACTAGGATGAAACAGATGTTCAGTACTCTCTGGTTTCCAGTGTCTCTTTCTAACTGGAATCAGCCTATGGTCTAACTTGAAATATAAAACCGATATATTTATTTATAAATCTTTCATTTTCATGCAGTCAGTGTCTACTGACTTATCTGACTTGTAATCTGGGGCATTGTAATCACTATCGGTAGTCAACACTGTCCTCTTTTTAAACGAGCGTGGAGAAAATTTATCGCCAGTGAGCGCTTTTGCTACATAATTAACTCGAAAGCTTGGCCATTATTTATTTCTCCCAAAATATTGTGCTTTAGCCTAGTATACTTGTTTATTAACTGCAGGTAAATTGATAAGTGTAGCTTTGTAGCTCAGGTGACTGGTATACAGTTGGCTTTTCAGCTTCATCTGGGGATCTAATTGGCGCTGCAAGTCATCCCTGGTTATCAGGATGGTGTAAAAACTTTAGTATGTTATGTTACACCTAACGTGGCTTTTCACAAGAACATGTGAGTAAGCCAGCGGCATGTTGATCGGCGGTCGGGATCCCATCTCCAGAGGTACGTCAGTGCACATTTAGTACGCATGGGTGCTAAGCAGATGCAGCATTTGTAGCTAACTGGGAAGGCCCTCCGGCTCGTTCGATGACGAACTGGTCAGGGCTAGGGTAAAATGTGATAGCGTACTACCCGACTACGTTTTATTTAGAATGCAAAGTGGTACAGGACCACCCATCCTCAGACCGAAATATAAATGTCAGTTTATAATATGCATAACATATAATATCAAATTTGACAGCTCATGTGGAGCCAGTCACATTCAGTGTATTACCACTAGGGTGTGTTCATCATCGGATTTCTAAACATCACGCTGCGTGTTTAAGCAATGGACAGAAAAGATCTACTCACAGCTCCATTTCACCCTCATCTTGCTGATACTGAACACAAAGTCGATATCAATAAGGCTTATTTATTTTTTAAAATTCCTTTACGTTCCCAGTGAAAAATATAGCTTCAAGCTAGAGGCTTGAAGTTTCGGTAGCTGTGGTGTTTATTTTTACGGGATTAAGTTGCCAGCCTCATGCCCAAACTTTCCTATTTACCAGTCTTACTACTGGCTTAGCGAGGTAAAGGAGTGCGTCAGCCGGACACTGAACCCTGAACCACATGAGGCGTGTGCCACTGACGCACATTGTAGTCCGACTAATCTCAATTTTCTCTTAGTAATTCATCTTTTATATGTAGCTGAAGTCGTTAAAACCCACACTCAGAAGTCTAACTTATGTGTTCAAAAGAAATTCATTCAGACCTTGTCTTAATCATGGCCACCATCAGTTTTTCTAACCATCTCAAATTGCCGCATAAATTTCGTTTATTTTTATCTGATACTCTATCTAGCATTACCTTTTTACTCTTATTCTCGTTTGTAGATGCTTCTCAATTGTAATTTTATTGATTATAACAACTCAGTATCGCTAAAATACATTAATATTATCAATAGAGATTACTTTTTAAACATTATATATATACATATGTATGTAGAGCTAAATAAGGAGGTTATGTTTCTTATTTCTCAGGAAGAAATCAGTACACTGTATGTCAGGGAAAGTCGTCCACTTCGTTGCTTACTAAGGCTGGTGTCCCTCAAGGCGCTGTCCTTTCTCCTTTTCTGTTTTCTTTCTTCTTGCATGACTTGCCTCACTCTGATGAAATGAACTTTGTTAAGTATGCCGATGATCTAACTATTTCAATGTCTGTTAACTCCCAGCTAGACTGTACTAAGATGAACAGCTTTCTATCAGGAATTAGCAAATGGTCTTCGTCTAACGGCCTTAAACTAAATCCTTCCAAATGTCAGACTGTCAATTTCAGTTTCCGATGTAAACGAAAGTTAAATGAAGCCTTTGGTTCCTATGACCCTTGCAAAATTGATGATACTGATATAGAAACCCAGTCTGAAGTTAAGTATCTTGGATTAATTCTTTCTTCTGACCTATCCTGATCCTCCCATGTCTTAGCGATTTCTAAAAGAATATTTCGTCTGACTTTTTACATTAAGAAGTTGAGGCACTCAGGCATAACCCAACCACTCCTCTTACAGTTTGTCAACTCGTGTATTTTACCTATTCTTCTTTACTGTTCACCCTTATTCTTTCCTGGATTGCTTAAAAAAGACTATGTCATACTTCGTAGAACTCTGAAGACTGTCAGTAGGACGAGTGGTATCCCATTGGGCCATATCGTTGACATTGTCACTGATAGGCACTTGATGTCATGCAACAAATTCGCTAAAGGAATTTTGTCAGACTCTGAGCATCCACTCTACCCGCAGCTCCAACCTTGTGTCTCCTCAGGTAAAACAAGAAGTCTTTTCAGAAGAATTTATGCACGTACATCTAAGTATAAAAATTCCACTATACCATATTTAGCACGTACTTTATGTGATGAAAATATTGTCAGGCATGAACTAACTAACCTTCTTTGCACCACTAAATAATCAATTTCCTCCACCCTTACAACATCAAACTTCATTGTAATTGTATTTCTTATACTTATAATCCTCTCAATTTTTTTTCATAAGTATGGACATAATTTAAGCTGTTTTATATTAATTTTGTATTTCCCCTCACTATACTATATAAACAGAACATTAGATCCAATAATTTATAACATGCTAAAGTTTCCAAACTGAATCGACAATACTGTTTGAAACAAACTCACTATTATTATTATTCTATTTAATAATCTCAATTCGTGCTTCGAATATTTTTGACTTCATATCGTAAATGTGGACAAATTCCTCCGGTTAATTTTGTTTTAATTTTTAATTTTATTTATATTTTGAGTAAATCAGATGCAATATTGTGACAAATACTGAGAATTCCATTCTGTATTATAAGTACTGTTTTGGGAATAAAGTAGATTATTATTATTATTATGATTATTGTCTTCCATATTCTATATAAGATAATAAATGATCGAATTAGGATGGCTAAACGGGACATGTATCTTATGTCAGACCAAGGAATGATGAATACAGATGAGAAAGTGAATACAATCACAGGAGTTCACGTTAAAACACCGTATGGTTGGCCTGCATAATTTAAAATAAACATATTCAGTCTTTTACACATATTATTTAGGTATAAGCCTTGCCTTTTTGTCCCACGTTCCCAGTGAACATAGGGCTTCAAGCTAGGGCTGAAGTTTTGTGCAGTGTTTATTTACAGGATGGTTGCTAGCCTCTGCCAACCTTTCTCTTCACCAGATTATTTGGTTAGAGTAAAGGTGCGTCGGGGGATGAACCCCGGATCATGTGCATGGTCGGCGAGCGTCCTAATCGCTATGCCACCGACGCATATAAGCCTTGCCTTAGATAGCATTATTCTCAGTACAGTCGACTCCAACGGTAACCTTAATGAAAAGAAGTCCGTTTTACACGGAGTGTTTTTGTCTCCACACAAGCAAAATCTCTTTTGGTTTCCGATTTATTTTCTTTTGTGAGAATATCAAACTCTATACACTTGTGCATTAATTATATCTGATACAATTGTCAAACACAATGTAAACGAAAAAAAGGAGGATGCATAAACTGGCGGAAGTTGACTTTCAACAACAATAATTAAAAAAGGAAATTTATTCCAAAGATAAACAAGAGATCAGATAATTTAAAGTAGATGAATTCAGATGATTCTTTCTTTCTCAATAAACGATGCTGTATTCAAACAAAATCTATAAGTCTATTCATCAATATTGAAGACAATGAACAGGAAAAAAGAAATGAAATAACAGATAGAAATCATGATGTCGAATAGCTCCACATAAAAAATCAACTTACCTAACTACAAAAGCTACTAAGGCAAAGAAGACAACAATTGCATCTAGTATATTCCATGTATCACGAAAATATGAACCAGGGTGTAGTACAACGCCTAAATCAATGACCTTTGAATAGAAAAGTTGAAAAAAATATATTTATGCATTTGAAAATTCATCGAAAGAAAGATTAAAAAATTGACTTTTTTGTAAATAATTACTCTTGCTTTAAAATAAATAGATAAACGATATGTACTTCAGTCGGCACCTCATTTCGATTCTGTTCTACTCTGATTGGACGTGGTTTCGTCCTGTAGGTATGACAGTAGATGGTATGTAATTGTCCACCTATCTTTGTACCAGTGAATCAACTAGAATTTCTCGTTTTGATAATGGATAGAGTCAAATTGAAGAAAAGGGTGCCACTGCTCATAGCTGGTGCTAGGCAGTCAATAGAATGAAGGACCTGTCTATCTGAAGACGTGTTATGCGAACTAGTGTTGTCTATTTTCGTCTTTTGTTGTTGTCTATTTGAGCTTTTAGGAGCATTTAGGCCACGCATCACAGGTTTCTGTACAGTCCCTGCTTCGTTGGTAGATTTTATTCGTATATTTTTATTACGAAATCCAATAAAGTGTTGTGATAGCTAATGTGCTGACCACCATCCCAGGAAATTTATCTCTCTTCTTAAAACTTTACTTGACCATCAGTGACTACATTCCCTTTTCCATTTGAAAACTATATAATATGATGAGTAATACCTATGGTAAGCATACAGAATTATGTAGGAAGGGGAAACAGACTGATGTGGTTGTGAAGTAGCATCAATTAATATCTAGGATACATGTTGCATATGTTACTCCATCGCCTTCTTTGTCGACTAATATTAGCTGATATTGGATTAGGTTTGAAAAGAGTTAGCAGTGATCAAATGAAAACTGAGTACTAATCAAGTCTTTGGTAATTGGTTTAGGCCACTTAGAGGGTGGTGTAAGCTGCTTGATTGAAGTCCTTGAAACGCTAAAAGCCAATGGCTGGAAACTGTTGGTGATTTAACTCAAAGCATTCTCAGTGGTGCAGACGAATTCACTTTTTGTAATAAACATTTTGTTAGGAAACGTCTGCACTGGATAGAAACAAAGTTTCTGAAATGAAAATATCATCAGATGTAGATCTGCTAGCGGAACCTCAATTACTTTACTGTTCCGTCGTTCTGCCTAGACACTGAAGCGTCCAGGAAAACAGGCGTATTTATATGGATAGAAATCTAGCATCAACCATAACAAAAAGATTTATTAATATCTGGTCACAGAATAAACACTAATAACTGTTTCACGATTATTTCACATAGCCTTAATTCAAGGTTATTAAAGAGGGAGCTTCTAGGTGAAAATTATGCTTTATAGTGTTTTCTGAAGTGGTCGTAACTGGCGTCAATAATGTAAACCCGTTTTTACATACTTAAACCAAAAGTAAACCTTAAAGATAACTAAAATTTGTGCACATATCTAAAACTCTCGGTCTCCTTGTGTCACAGTCTTTATTATCCACAATTGAATATAACCAATTTTGTCGGAAGAAATTCTCACTTTGCAGGAAACTTGCCATTCAATAGCTCTCAGGAGTGCATAATAGTTCTCCCTATACAGAAACCTACATAGTTCGATCATTCAGTTGTTCTCATCAATTGAAAGTGATACATTCATCTTAGGACACATATTTACAGCTTCACTTTTTAACTGTTGACTTCGAGTTTAATACTGTTAAACCAAGCCACATGAAATTTACCGGATGACCCCTTGAGATGTGTTATTCAGTCTACATGTTTCAAGCATAAGTTTCAGATTTATTACCAGAGATTAGTTAAGGGATTTCATCATGAGTGGACATCGGTTAGGAACCATTGAATACGAAACACCTGTTTCTTCCTACTCTAGGACTGATCGGCAGTACGCATCCACCGTGTTTCAAACACTGGACTTCTCAGAAACAAGACGAGATCATAGACTATTCAACCACTGGGACCCGATCTATTGGCCAGCCCATGAATTCTAACTGAGCCCCGACCCGATGGCCCTTGAATTCCAACTTCTGCCAATTCAAAATATAGCGCAACCACCAGCCAATGTCATCGGCGGCGAGTATTTGTCTTCACACCTGACTTGCTGTACTCCATGACTTCTCGCTAGACCTCAGATAACTACCTACTTGAATAGGGCTAGTCCCTAGTGTGTGGGCATCAAATCCCTGCAAACCAACACCTGAATACCACAGATTAATTTGTATAAATTCCTTTTTAGCACCAAGGTCTCAGTCTTAACTTTAATTCACCTTCAGTTAGAGATCAGCCTGTGAACAGACACATCTCGTATAATCACCTGCTATGCTTGCTTAATTCAGCATAACCAGATTTAAGTATAAAACTTCTTGAACTATATTTTTTGTGCTTTAAGGATGGATTCGAAAGAAGCCACCACTATCAATCATCACTAATACAGGCTCAATCATTTCAGTTACTGGTGGCACAGAAAAAGTTACTGAAGCTAGTCGGGATTGGATCAGAAAATCAAAACTGACATTAATTATTCCAAAATCAATGTGCATATCTGCTACACTCAGCATAATGAACAAGATTCGGATTTACAACTCTAATTTCTGATTGCACACTAGTCAGTAACTAGCGTAATGACTAGTGTGCAATCAAAAATATCTAATACAGTCCTACAGGAGGTCAATCGCTAGCCTGAATAGCTCAGTGGTAATGTCTCTGACTGCAGCATTGGGTGACGCGGGTTCGAATCTCAGAAGGGACATCAGTTCCTTCAAGGTTGCAAATGCGCCTTGCTGATGAGTGCCAACTAGCACGAAACCTAGGTGCAAGGCTTCCTGCCGATTACCATCTAATACCAACAACTTTAATTTCATTCATTTCCTCTATATGGTTTACAGACTTAGCGCACGTATCGCGAAAGATATTCCTAACAGGCTTCAGACTTCTAACAACAACTGCATTTGCTCCATACTGAAGATCAGATGATCAGCCGGAAAATATTAGCAACCAGGAACTTCACTATGGATAAATTTTTATTTTGATAAAAGCACACAGTGTTATACAATAATATTTACTGATGATGTTTCGAGCACAAATGACTGTGAGGTCAACTGCATAGGTCAGATTAGTAGATCAGGAGTAGTGAGATTATCAGAACATAAGAATTAAGCGAAGGTTAGAATGATTGATCCCACGAAGACAAGTAATTTAGAGAAAAACTTAGCTATAGCACTGCATGCATTAACACACAACCACAAAATAGGGTGGGTGGGAGAGAATTAAAATTCTTAAAAGTAATCTAGGTAGGTGGATAGAGAGAGAGAGTGATTACTGGATCCTTGTTCATCGAGTCTACACGCAACACATGCAATAGAAGTGACTCAACGTAAATACCAGAGATATGGAAGATATTATTACCACCAGTCAAATCAGAGGATAATAAATAACGTTAAAATGTATTCAATTCACATTATGACATTCTAACAAGTTACTTATTTTTACTATAAAAGCATCTTATTTCCCATTTGATTGTATTTGATTGATAACACTAATATTATTTCTAGATGTACTTTATCTTATATTGATTTTAGTGAAATGTCTAATGAATTTTACTCATGTACATAAATGAAATAAAAAGTTGTGTGAGTGACTTGATATGATTATGAGCAGCAATAGTTTGTGCTCGAAACCTCGGTATCAGTTAATATTACTGTACAACACTGTGTGATTTGTCAAAATACAACCACAGTGCCCAGGGTTTAAACTTATGCTAAAAAGTAACTTTGAAATGCGAAGAACTGACCAAGAGCCAGTTGCCCAATAAACATTCCGAAAAAAGTGGAGACCGACTAGACACACAATCCGAGGAGACCATTAACTGACATCGTGCGTTAGGCCCTCGAATGGAAGCCCATTGGGAAACGACGAGATGGGAATGGGTCCGAAAGTGACAAAGAGAGGAGATGGTGTCAGCAGAAGATGGGAGCTTATGAACAATTGTGCAGCCAACTAAGGGACGACTGCAAAGAAGAGGATAAAAATAAAAGATGTGAGCTGAAGTCATATGTTTCATTCAGAATCTACAAGGAATAATAATATGAT
Organism: Trichobilharzia szidati; assembly: GCA_944472155.2. Taxonomy (NCBI): domain Eukaryota; kingdom Metazoa; phylum Platyhelminthes; class Trematoda; order Strigeidida; family Schistosomatidae; genus Trichobilharzia; species Trichobilharzia szidati. The sequence continues at coordinate 24,507,686 of OX235272.1, read as the reverse complement.
CAACGCAGTTAGCGCTAGATTAGTTTGCATATTATATTCACTACTAATAATAATTCGTTCTTTGGCATTTCTTTGCATTTCAATAGACTTATTCTTAAGTTGTAATATGGTTGTCGCGTAATTGTAATTTATTGAGCAATTGTAAGGGTACACAGTCAGTAAAAAAATAATTAATTCATTACAAGATTTTAAAAAAATGTTATTCATACATAATTAATGAAGGAAGAAAAGCAAGAATCACAGTCGCATAAAAAATGTTTCATCAATAAATCATGCAGTCATTCTTATTATTTAACACAAGAGAAATAGACAAAATCCACATGATTTCGCTTATACTTTGAAGGGTATTTGGAATCCTTGTTTCTAGACCATAATCAACCTCTTTTTCTTTCATATAAATATTAATGCAAAGTATTTGAGCTCCTTCCGTGGTGGATATAGACGATAAATGTTCTTTCAATGATGAATTATAGGCGTTCTAAAAAGTTACATATACTACTGATGTGGTTAGAAATCACTCAAATCAACCATTCGTGATTTTTAGTCAGACTTTGGTGATTTACACAGAGAACAGATTCACAAGGATTTCCTTTTAGCGGTTTGATCTGACTCTGTTGTCTCTAAAGAGGTGTCAGCCAGCTTATATGTGCTAACCTCAGTATTTTGGATTTACAAAGGAAACCATGATAATGCTTCATCTCGAACGGTGCAGTTTGAAAAAGAAATAATTTTATCTATTTAGAGAATTCATTTGATAAACTTCTGTAGTAAAAGCACTTTTTTTAAGGTACGGTTGGAGTTTAAGGACTTCACAATGTTAGAGTGGCTTGATCGAAATTTGATGCTGTGGTTGTCATTCTCGATAGCACTATTCAGCTAGATTAGAAAACTTTCAGTCGACAACATATCACACTGATTTTACGTCCTAAACATAATTAACATTGGCGTCGGTGGCACAGCGGTTAGGACTCTCGCCGACCATGCTCATGGTCCGAGGTTCGATCCCCCGCCGATGCACACCTGATATCTATGGTCGGCCTGCAAAATTTGGGCTACCGATATCACATGCTGAAAATTTCATACTTGTACCAAAATACTGTGTGGAATCAAGCTATAATAAAATTAAAATTATAAAAAATTAAATGTTAAAATCCTTTCGTTCAGTCATCAACTGACTGAATGCTATTCAAATCAACTCTTGAGCATATGATACTCATCTATGAAAGCATTGATTTTCATCAAGTTGATTGTAAGCTCAAATACCTAGATACTGTTTGAAGTTCTTGCACTTTGTTAGTTTCACCAGCCCTGGCAACATAGACCCAACATGTTATCTGGTTCCTGTAAGTGGTTATTTCATCACTCTCAAACGATTTCAAATCCCCTAAGGCATACACATTTTTAGCTGAGATATCGTTTGGTTTCTTTCTGTCGATTAGACTTGTGTCCTCAAATGTGTGCTGATACGCATTCGAATGGTACTGTCATCTCGAAGTAATAACGAAAAACATTTAGGCAAAATATTAAATTTTGTCATTTCCTAGCCAACCAGTTATGATTATTCAAGCAAAAGATAATCTACCTAGCTGTGCCACTTCTATGTGCATTTACGATTTCAGCCGCTCCTGTGGAAAAAGTATGTGTATGGTTGAACAACCAAACAGATAACCAAACTCATTACTGAGCATCTTCCTACATGGTTAAGAAAAAACCAGACGAAATGCATAAGAAGCTCTATTTTGTCTCATTTGATGGATGATGGCGGTCACCAAGTGAACAGAAGAAGTGCCATCAAGGTTATTTATTACATTCCATCGAACCTTTCGAACAGAACTCGAACCCGCCCCTTACACACAGCCGAAGCTATGGGAATTCAAGAGAACAATCCTAATCTTTGTATGCACAAGAAGTTTGTTCTGTCTTTTTCTTTTCTTTGGCCTAGGTAAATCTAATGAACCAGCCAAAACTTCTCACCCTTTCTTATTCATCGTCTCTTTCGTACTTTTATGATATTTATTTAAACTTCGATTATCTATTCACTTAATCTTTATTTTTACGTAGTTTTTAATTTTATAGGATTTTCGCCTAATTTAATTATTGCATTGCTTGCATTTTCATACCATCTTCATTATTCTTATCGGCAACTGAGTCAACTGCTTGTACTTTTGTTATCAGTTACCTTACTATTATTATCGTTACTATTGTAATAATCATCGTTATTACTGAGGTATTCTCGTCGTTTAACACTTATTATCTTTAATCCACAAACTTACCTTCACTTGTTAAGAATTTTAATATATAAAGCTATGTATAAAGCTTGAAGTAAAGCTTGAAGAAAGAAAATCAAATTGAAAACAATATTCTTCGTTTACATGTTCTAATTTTAATAAAAGTTGAACACAAATGAAGGACTCACTTTTAAAATTAATTCAATTGTAAATACACCAGTAAATGCATAATCGAAATGCTCAAGAATTGTATTTCTTTTCGACTGTTCAGATATTGGATCTTCAGCAGCTAGAGCAATACTACTTGCACAGATCACAATCATAATGAACAGATCAAAGTAGCGTAAATTCACTACAAAATGACAAAATCTTCTTATTCTGCAAAACAAAAAAGAATATAAACGACGGTAAAATGATGGTGGGAAAGCACTCGGTCAAAAGAAATAATTATAGCCCCATAAATAGAGGTCGGTGGCATAGCGGCTAGGACGCTCGCCGACCATACATATGGTTCGGGGTTCGATCCCCGGCCGGCACACTCCTTTACCTCACTAAGCCAGAACTAATGCTAGTTGAAGAGGAAAGGTTGGGCATGAGGCTAGCAACCTCATCCTGTAAAAATAAACACTACTACAGAAACTTCAAGACTCTAGCTTGAAGCCCTATGTTCCACTAGGAACGTGAAGGAATAAAAATAAATGGAGGTCAGGAATACTCGTACACTAGGTGATTGAATACTATCTTTCTGTTGCAGAGCACGTTATTAGGTGACATGTGTCTCGGTAAAATTCCTCTGTGTGCAGACTTCCAGTGGTATGCCATTACTTACCGATATAAATAGAGGTAAGTCATTATCTGAACAGCCCGTTACTTAAACACTTGGCGACTCTTTCCTCAGGAGTATGCAAAGGACAATTTAATATAAATGGCTGGTTTCATAGAACCAAGAAAATTCCTAATTGCCGTGTAATGTATTCATGTAAGAACTTTTGTCAGATAGTTGACTGCATAATAATACTGCTGTGATAGGCTGTTCGTTGTTTGTCTTAAAAGGCATCAGTATATAAACTGTCCATCCAATATAACATTATTGAGCAAAACATTGCTCAATATCGGGATGTTACATGGCTGATTAGTCTAACATGCTTCAGATCAAATAGATACCTCAATCACCACCCGGTAAATAGTTCACACAGATTACTCATCATTTCTAGTAATAACGGTTAAAGAGAATGTATTGTTTTTTTAACGCCTCAACATACTTGGCTCCGACTGTTCAAAATCGAAGAATACATACGATGCATGTGTATCCAGTCCAACAGTATCATTCGCTTTAAGCTAAGCGTACAGTTAACATGAGGTAAAAAGACCTTGGATATGATTCACCTCAAAACAATTCACCAAAATCAATGCTAAAATTTTGAATGACCACACTTAATTAAAAGAAATACTTTATTATACTCATAATATTCATAATAAGATTATCCTAGTAATATATCATTTCAAAAGATAGTGATAAAAGTACTTTTCAGAGTTCATATCAACTTCCAGGTGTTGGTAGGTTGGGGTTTGATTGGTTTCAAGTTTGATTGTGGACTTATATCAGTTAGACAACCACTTAAAATCAGAGAATAGTTGACAGACGTTTCGTCCCAGACAGCGACTCTTCAACAGTGGGTACATATGCCCTCACCGGTAATTGAACTCAGGATCTTCAGGTTACGAGATTCTTGTAGTCGATGGATTCAAACTTCTGTCAATCCCTAGCACTTGGAATTCACAGGCCGCTGGATCAAGTCCCAGTGGCTGAACAGTCTACAGGCTAGCCTTGGGTCAGGATGGTCCTGGATTTGAACCCCGGTAGATGAATACCGCTGAATACGAAGCAGCTGTCTAGTGCTCCTCTGCACCTCAGTGATTCTCTAACTAGAGTCAGATTGTGACTAAACCTGTGACCGGTCCAGTCCCTGCATATCCCATCCCATCAGCACAAAGGATTATTAGCCAAAATAAATAAACTGTCATTTTGTATGAATATTCAACCCATTAATCTACGAAATATGCTGCTTAGTGGCTCTTGACAAAAATTTCATTTAGTGAAAAAATACTTTTAAAAAACCTTTCTTTTAAAATAAATACGTACGCATTGGTTGGTGCAAAAATAAACATTGAACTGTATGGTAAAACAGGCTTTCCTTGAGCTTGTGAAGATCCTTGAAGCTTGGCTGTATCATCACTTTCAAGTGATGCAAAGTTTAAATTACCCGCTGTAAAAAAAAGTGTATTCGAAAAATGTTTAAATGAACTAAGTATTTGCGAAATTCAATTGATACGATAAGATTGAAATTTATTTGACTGAAAAATCAATCAAAGTATAATGCAGATGATGGAATGGTCATTAGAAATGTTCTACAGAAAATTTGGCTCACAGAAAAGCAGCACTCTTCGAATTCACTGAAACAAGCCAGGTGAATGCGACAGATCTGTTCACCCTAATTGAGATGGTCAATGGGCACACTCAGTTTAAAAGATTCACGCTTTAGGTTGTGAGATGTTTAAAAACGGATTCAGTTGTTCGTCTGAAGTGTACATGAGCTAATCCCGTTATCACTATTTATCAAAATGTTTCTGAGAATTTCTTTGTCTCAACAGTATTATTCAAGTTAGCTGTACTTAGCATAAACTAAGTTCAGATTATATATCAAATGCCGTTGAATGAAAGTAAGACCAGCTGAACACAAATGGTCTGTACTTGGAACAGAATGATTTCTTCAATGATTTATCAATTGCATGGAGGATTTCATCATGAGCTGACATCAGTTAGAGAACCACTGGAAAACCTGGGAGTACTGGACAGCTGCTTCGTCCTAGTTTGGGACTCTTCAGCAGCTCATGATGAAATCCTCCATGCAATCAAACAAAATCCCTACAAAACCAATACTTGAAAATTAATCTGATGCTCACTAGTGACTGGCCCTATTCAGGCGGCTAACCCTCAGTTCTAGTAGGAAGCCGTGACCAGTAGGGTACAGCAGGTTGAAGATGAGGCAGTAACTCATCGAAGAAGACATTGCGAAATGGTCGCGCTATGTCGTGAATTGGCAGAAGTTAGAATTCATGGACCATTGGATTGGGTCCCAGTGGCTCAATGGTCTACGAGTTCGCCTCGTAACCAGAAGGTCCTTGGTTCGAATCCCGGTGGGTGCGTACTGATGAAGAGTCCCAAACTAGGACGAAACAGCTGTTTAGTACTCCCAGCTGGTTTTCCAGTGGTTCTCTAACTGATGTCAGCTCATGATGAAATCCTCCATGCAATCAAACAAAATCCCTACAAAACCAATACTTGGAGATTTAATAATTCCCATCAAAATCATTCAGGTCAACTTGATAATGAGAAGAGTTTGACTGCAGGAGACTAGCATGTACTGTCTACGTGAATTAGAAGTCCCAAGGCTCATGTTTATTATTATTCCCTTAGGTTCTCACTTCATAATGAGGCTTCAACTGCACACTTAAATTTCATCCTGTTCTGTGTAGTCGTCTTTACCTGGCTCCATAATTGCCACTTAGCTTTCCTCTAATCCTTATACTATCTCTTTCATGTCATCCTTGGACCTCTCTGACTTCGAAATAATGAAGCTGTGTCTTGCTTTTTTGATGCAGTCCTGGCTGGCTTCAAACGTTTTTATCAGAGCCACCAATAGTTGAAGCGATGCTGCTTTGATAGGTGAAGGAAGTTACATCCTTCGTGTTTCCTCTTTTGTTACTGATTACCACTTGTTCTTGTTCATTAGCTGTCTTCGTCACCTCTGTCCTCTCTATTTCCACTTGAAATCCTATCTCCACTGCCTGCCTCTCCTGAAAAATTGTTGGTTTCCGCCTGTAGGTCTTCAGTTTTTGTAGCATTAGACATCGACCCAGATATTCTAGAGTCTTTTTTTGCTCTAACGCTTGCCTGTCTTCTCGCTTGCCACAGTCAACTGCCTGATCTAGTCCACCATAATCAGGGATATCGTGATGATAAAGTCAAATGTTAAATAAGGTGGAAAATTTGGTTTTCAACAGTTCTTCTGTTGATATTGATCTTCTTTAGAGGAAAACTACCCTAAACCATGCGGCTAATTATTCTTAAATCATGATTATGAAAGGAAATTTACTGGTAAGAGCTTTAGAAACAGTCGTTTTACACCAACCTAAAGAATGAACAATTACTAAATTACTCTTTTTAAAGAATTCCTATTTTGCCACTAAACATTCGCCTTCAGATCATCTGAGAATAATATGAATACTTAATTCATATGGGTTACCAAAACAGTGCAGTCTAGTAGGGTTCCAAGTTACATTGCATGTCAACCTAATAGCAGTTAGGGAGCTACTGAAGACCAGGGAGTACTGGAGTACTTATCTGGTTGATGGTAGAATGCATTGGAATCCAGGAAGCGTGTCTCGTTCCTATTCAGAATTTGACAGTTCAGTGTGACCTCATCCCCCCCCCACGGTGAATGGTCATGTCCCTGATGAAACTGTAGCCCAGGACGCATAATCTTAAACACTATGGCCTTTATCGCTAGGTCATTCGGTCTAGTACTGATACTGGTTCTTAATGCAATCTAAACTGAAGTCAAGTGTTGATTTGTAGGGATTTGATTGGTTGCAGGATTTACATCATGAGCTGACATTAGTTAGAGAACCATTGGAAAACCAACTGGGAGTACTGGACAGCTGCTTCGTCCTAGTTTGGGACTCTTCATCAGCACGAACCCACCGGGATTCGAACCCAGAATCTTCTAGTTACAAGTCAAGCTCGCATACCATTATGTCACTGGGACCCGATCCAATGGTCCATGAATTCTAACTTCTGCCAATTCACGACATAGCGTGACCGCTAGCCAATGTCTTCGGCGAGTATTTTTCCTCACACCCTGCATCGGGTCCCAGTGGCTTAATGGTATACGAGCTCGCCTTGTAACGAGAAGGTCCTGGGTTCGAACCACAGTGGATGCGTACTGATGAGGAGTCCCAAAATAGAACGACACAACTGTTCAGTACTCCCAGGTTTTCCAATGGTTCTCTAACTAATGTCAGCTCATGATGAAAATCCTGCAAACTGAAGTCAGTTCAGTCCATACAAATGAATACTTGAAATTTTTATACGATGCTTGAGATAAAGCACTAACTAACTAACTAGCTGACTGACTAACCAACTAGTTAACTTATCAACCAACCATCAATTACACTAGTTAGACAAAAATTATTCTTTCCTAATCGGAAGTGAATACTTATTATTATACACACAATTTGTAAGTCATATTTTCAACATGAATTTCGCTGTCAAAAATTATTAATTGTTTTATATATTAAATACAACAGGAGATATACTACACTTGATCGTTCAAATAATTCCTTAAAAAAGGCATACGTTGTTATGATTATTATTATTATTATTATTATGATCATTATTGTATGCATTCTGGAAAATGTAGATTTCCGGAGTGTTTCAAATTGCAATTCACTCCTTATTAAATCTGACAGATGAATAATTGTTGATTCACTGTTTTTATCCGACTGTAGAATTTGGAATAGTTATTTTAAATGGTATATATATATATAACAGAAAAGTAGCATATTCAATAAAGTCTCTCAGTAACAACTTATTGAGATAAAAGTAGGTCAGCTGCCCTCGAGCACATTAACTAAATCCTATTACTATAAAAATATATCTTTATTCTGCATAGAATTACAAGAGTGTTTATTATTGTTAAAAGGTTCATGAGTATACCTATACCTCTAGGGAGGAAAATTTCTTAGGGTATATAGTTGTAGACGACATTGTGCAAAATATAAACACTTGTAGGAGTTTATTAATTCTGAAGAATTTCTTAATGTGAATATGAACATCTGTTAGAAAACCACTAAATATTCCTAACATTTCATTCTAGCTTGAAACCATTCAGATTTGTCACTTCATGATTATTGGACAACAGGATCTTCCAATGCTATGGGTCAGGATTTCTCACCATAACTTAAAGGGGAAATATGCCGCACTATTGTGTCCCCAATTATTCAATTCACTACAATACCCATTATTTGGAAAAAAAATTAACTGAATATATAAATTCTGAAATTCAGTTGAAATAAAGCCGTAGACCTTGATTTTGTGTTTCGGGGTATTCAACAGAAGCCTTGTGTGTGCAAAGCTGAAAACAAAACACATGCATGCCCTCTTTTATTGCAGCTTCTCAAGCCTCTTCAAAACATGGTGTAACAGTGTTAGTCGATATTTGTTTTGATAAAGTCTCACAGTGTTATACAGTAATGTTTACTGATGACGTTTCGAGCACAATTTATTGCTCATAATCATATCAAGGTAATCACACGACTTCCTAAATTCATTTATATAGTTCCGTTGTTTTTCACTTGATTTTCACTTGATTTGATTGGTAGTAATATTTTCCATATTTCAGGTATGAGTGATGAATCATTCCTATTGCATGTGTTGGGTGTAGATTCGATGAACAAGGATTCAGTAATCAACCTCTCTCTCCACCTACCTAGATTACTTTTTAGAATTTTAACCCTCTCCCACCCTATTGTGTGGTTGTGTGTTAATGCATGCATTGCAATTGCTGAGCTTTTTTCTAAATTACTTATCTTCTCGGGGTCAACCATTCTTACCTTTGCTAAATTCTTATGTTCTGACAATCTGACTACCCCTGACCTACTAGTTTGACCTATGTAGTTGACCTCACAGTCATTGCAGGGTATTTTGTAAATTATATTTGGTCTAATTGTCCACTGGGTCCTTTAACCTACAGAGCTTGTCCCTGAGTGAGTTTGTAGGTTTAAATGCCACCCTAATTCCTGCTTTATTTAGAATCCTACGTAGGGTCTCAGATGTCCCCTCTTTATATGGTATAACTGTAGATGACTTATATTCTCTCTTATTTATGTTATTATTACTAGTTTCACAATTCTTTTTATTTTTCTTTTGGCGTTTTTCAATCTTCCTAATGAATTTTAGAGGATAGTTATTTAACACCAACGCCTCTTCTATCTGTTTTATTTCATCATTTAGGTCTTTTTTTGTGCTACTTAGTGCCATTGCTCGGTTTGTTAAACACTTAACTAAGCCTGCCTTAACAGTTAAAGGATGAGATGAATTAAAGTCTAAATATCTATTAGAATGCGTTGGTTTTCTATAAACACTAGTGTGTAGTTTGCCTTCTTCTATTCGTTTTATTTTACAATCTAACATAGCTAATTCTCCTTGTTCATTTTCGGCTTCAAATGTGAATTTTATTCCCTCTACTAGTGAGTATTGTGTCAAGAAGCTAGAGATATGTTCTGTTTTTAACACTGTGAAAGTGTCATCCACATATCTCCACCATATTTTTGGAGTAGGATTAAACGTATTAAGAGCCATATTTTCCCAGCTATCCATAAATATATCTGCTACGATAGGGGATATTGGTAGGTGGAGAGAGAAGTTGATTACTGAATCCTTGTTCATCGAATCTACACCCAACACATGCAATAGGAATGATTCATCACTCATACCTGAAATATGGAAAATACTACTACCAATCAAATCAAGTGAAAATCAAGTGAAAAACAACGGAACTATATAAATGAATTTAGGAAGTCGTGTGATTACCTTGATATGATTATGAGCAATAAATTGTGCTCGAAACTTGGTCATCAGTAAACATTACTGTATAACACTGTGAGACTTTATCAAAACAAAATTTACCCATAATGGAATTACACTCTACCACAGTGCACAAGTTTTATTCTTATATCAGTGTTAGGCGAGTTATGACAGGTCCTCTGCAGAACCATTTACCGAGTTGTAACAAAAGTGATTCTCAGGTTTTGGGTCGCTATCAAAGTCTAACAATCAGGATTTCGTTCTGATCAGTAAGCAAAATTAGAAAAGATACAGACGCATGTCACCTGCTGTGTTAGTTTGCGTATATTATTCTCATCTAAAAGTAAACAGCTAGCTTAGATTGATACTCAAAACTTGAGAACTACGCTGACTAATATTCAGCAAAGTATTTGGGTAGGATGCTTGTCATCTTATTTCTTAATCTTCAAACTTTGCATTCTTATTCACCAAAAAGAAGTGACTGAGTCAGCCAAGCAGCATTTACGTGGTCTAATGTTCAATCAACTAGAAATATCTAGTTCTCAGAGAGATTACTATTTGTCATGTATCACTGTAGTGTAATCTCGATTGAAATGCGTTATCAATATTGTGCTGACAAATGACAGAATGAAGACATCCTCGTAACTGTTTGCACTTTTACTGAAAACCGTAGAATGACTACTTTACTGGCTAACTGAGAAGATCTGTTAACCTTCTGATTGAAGTACGTTCCACTAAAACTTCGTTGTGGCTGCAAAAAATTCTAGAATAAAATTCATGATTTACAAATTGATTTCCGGTTTGAAAATTACACAATTGGAAGTGAAATTTCACCCCAGTTTCCTCTGAAAATCGAAATTATTTAGATCGCAGTATGTGATCTACTCGATACCATTAATAGAAACCAAGAAAGCAAACAAAACCACATGATGTTATATACTACTGGTTGTTTGATATAAGTAGTTAGGTAGCACTCGAACACTACTGGTTGATGTGAGTGGTAACTGCGAATCAGTCTGAAAATTGCGAATTCGCTTCAGTATATTACCAGTCCACCTAAGTCACTGGATCTGGACTTCGCCGATGATATATGTCTGATTTCCCACAAACTGGAAGATATGCAAGCGAAAAGCAACAAGTTGGCAGAAGAAGCATCTAGAGGAGATAGGACTTCAGGTGAACATAGAGAAAACAGAGGTGATGAAGATTCCTGGCCAACACCACCAACAGCAGCAACAACAACAGACAACAATCAGCATAAATGGGAGGAACCTGAAAGAAACAACCTCCTTCACCTACCGACCTGGGAAGCATCGTTTCAACTACAGGAACACGGAACTGACGAGGATATCAAAGCAAGAATCGGGAAAGCAAGACAAGCTTTCACTACTCTCAAGTCTGTGTGGAGGTCAACAGCACTCAGCATCAAAAAATAAGATCCGGATTTTCAACTCCAATGTGAAGTCAGTGCTACTCACTATACGGATCAGAGACTTGCACTGCGCGTCATAAAGAGCATCTCAAACAAACTACAGACCTTCATTAACAGTTGTCTTCGCTCAATACCACTCAAGATCAGATGGCCGGCCAGAAATAATCAGCAACAGAGATCTCTGGCAATGAGCGAACCAACCCAGCAGGAACCGATTGTGAAACAAATAGGCAGGAAGAAATGGAGATGGATTGGCCATACTCTGAGGAAACCATCAAGTGACATCACTAGACAAACCATTGCTCGAGTGGAACCCGATATTGGAAGCGGCGAGTTGCTCGTCAGTGCGAGGGTGGGTGACTTGGAGGAGGTGATGTGAAGAGGAGATGAAAACATGTTGGCAGACTTGGAACCAGGTGAAGACTCTAGCAGAGAACCGAACGCAATGGAGACGCACGGCTGAAGCCCTATGTTCCTCTAGGAATTAAAGGAAACAATAATAATAAGTCACTAGCTAGCGTTCAGCTGGTCGTAACTGATTAGGTTGCATGAGTTGAGTCGAATCAAGTACACCTATGATGAGCTCGACCCCAAACAAGCGAAATGGCTGTCCGATGGTTAGATTACTTCGCTCTGATTGGCTAGCAAACACTAACTGTTGACGCGAATAGTGTCCAGATATTCACATTTCATCAGTCAGTAATATATAGGGAAACTTTGTCTTATACACATTCTGATTACTAATTTCTGTAGAACCCTTTTCCTGTTTTTCTTATGTTCTGATAAATGCTCAAAAGTAGTACAAAACATTTTGGATATTAAAAGAATTTAACTTACCATGATTGAACATGAAATTATCCATCTGTGCACCGGTTCTATTTCTGGTTATTCCAGTCATATCATCCTTCTTCGTACTATACATTATAATGTAGATAAAATATGAGAAAGATTTAGAAAAACGTATCATCCTACTGTCAGATTATATATATATAATTGTTAGATGACTGTAGGTAGTCACTAAGAAACCCTGGACCTAGATTTCTTACTTTTTGGCATTCGTCATCAGCACGTGTCTGAGATCTTGGGGGAACTGATGTCCCCTCTGAAATTTTCATCCACACCACCGAAAGTAGCATCTGAATATGTCACTAATGAGTAATTCGTGCTCACAACTGACCTCCTGGATAGATGCTAAGGATACTTTAGTTGGTCACTAGGGCTTGCCTCCAACCATCTAACATCAATTTAGAGTACGCCTCGACGGTGAGCCAGCTAGCATGATGAACACATTACAAACTCGGCTAACAGAATCCAGTCTGTGCCAATACCATGGACTAGGCAAATGGCACTGGTTACTTCCTAGTGACCGATCAATGCAGCTTCCAAACACTGCCATTATGTTATGTCAATTTGTAATAATTTAACTGGACTGGACGCTCACGTTTTCTGGGATATTGCGTGTTTATAACACAAAGATTCCATGGGGAATGGAATGATTACATCTTCACGTCATAATAATCTACGAAAGTCTACAAATTTCTAATTTTCCAACTTATTTGAAACTATAATAGCCTACACTTAAGTTGAAATCATTGTCTCCAGTCTTGTAATAACTATTTTTATACCTGTCAAAGCATTTAAAATCATTATGAATTCTCAACAGTATTATTTACATATCTTCAATTGTTTTATTTACTTCATAAGTAACAGATGGTATTTTTAGGCAAAATAAACATTACTGTCAACTCGACTGTTGTTATCTGACTATGAAGTAAAAAAAACAAAAAAAAAAAAACGAACACAACTCCTGTATAGATTTTTGTTATTTGCAATCTAACTATGAAACATATGGACATGGATTACAAAAATAAGAAGCATTTTATACAGATAGTAGGTTTATCTACTCAGCATTTTGTTATGGACAGTGGTCACCTTATTGATCGAATGGTCTACTGTTAGTAAATTTGAACTTTGTTGCACTTTTAGTCTCTTTTCAATGATATCGCCATTCTCCTTTGCAGTTAAAAGCAGTAGTGTCCAAATGAAACGAAATGGTGCACATTGTATACGTGTATGTATTACAAGTTTAAGTTGGTGGGTTGTAACCAGACTCAGACCAGTCGGATGCGCCTTTACTTTCTTATAAGGAAGAGTAGCACCTATAAATTCTATTATTAATATTCTCTTGGGTTCTGAATGGGACACAGAGTTTTGCCAGCTCATCTTCACTTCATCTTGATCTCTCTCTGCTGTTTTCTTCAGCTGGCTTTCATCTCCTCCACGTCATCTTAAGAAACTCGGCCCGTCGTCTTCTCTTCAGATTTCCCTCGAGAAGCTATAAGAGTCATCTACTGCGCAACGAATGTCAAACGATTTGTAATGATGGTATTAGATGGTTGGAGGCAATCGGCAGGAAGCCTTCGACTCAAGTTTCGTGCTGGTCGGCACTCACCATTCAATAAGGCGTATCTGCAACCTCGAAGCAACTCGTGTTCCTTCTGAGATTCGAACCCGTGTCACAGACGTTATCACTGAGCTATTCAGGCTTGCAACTGACCTCCTGTAGGACTGTATTGGATATTTTTGATTGGACACAAGTCAGTAACTAGCGTAATGTGTCAAGTCCCATCTTCGGTGCTGACTGAATCCTATCAGTCAAGCTTGCAATGTGGCCACCATGCTAAATGGCTCGCCACTTGTTTATAGGTTACTAGGGTGTTATGAAGTTTGAAATGGGTTATAAAGCTACAGACGGGGATAAAGATACATTCCATTGATCAACTTTTTACCGCACTAAACGAGAATCAGTTTGAATAATATCAGAAGAGAAGTAAATGTTATATAGAAACACCTGTTCTGAAAAAGGCAGTGCCAACAGATAATCTTATAATTCATTCTATTATAATCCCCAGTACAGGATACTTTTAAACCACAAATAGGACGGCTATTTAGTATACTTTTTCACTTCAGTAACTCCCAAGGGGAATTCATTTTACTGTAAATCATTTGTTCCTCAATGAATAGTTACTTGCTAACTAATTATAGTATATTAGATAAATTACTTGGTAAATTTTGGTTTGCAGGGATTTGAGTGATTTTGGTTTTCAAAAAAGGAATTGACTTCAGTTTGAGAACCACTAGAAACTAGGTAGTACTGGATAGACATTTGGTCTTTGTTTGGGTCTCCTCAACAGTAAGCACCCATTAACTCGTCAAAAACTGGACTCAGGACCTTCAGGCTGCAAGGCGGACTTCTGTGCTATCCAAACACTTGGACAAAATCCAATGTACCATCAGTTAAAACTTCTGCCAGTTGGCTATGTGGCACAACTACCAGCTTGCACTGAGTACTCTCAAACAAGTAAGAAACAGCTGTCCGTTAATCCCTGGTCTTCCAACAGTTCTCTAACTGAATTCAATTCCTGATCAAAGCTAAAACTTTAAACTAGTGATTAAATACAATTCACCCAATAAATAAAAAAAATCTCTCTTACTCTAACGTGTGATCTGTATCGTGATTACCGGAAGTATGATAGTTATTCACAAAGTTTCCTGTCGTCTGCATATTCCTGACACTGCCATTATTGTTCACATCAGCATTCGATCGCATTTCTGTTGCTTCCTCAGCTAAGTGTATCTAAATATGAAAAAAAGTATACAATGTGTCTTTGCTTAAAATCTGCGTTTAAGGTGAGTACTAACAAAAATAAATAAACAAATAAATGAAGCCACAGAGACCTCATGTGCGTCGGTGGCGTAGCGGTTAGGACGCTCGCCGACCATGTACATGGTCCGCGGGTCGATCCCCGGCCGACGCACTCCTTTACCTCGCTAAGCCAGAAATAATGTTGGTGAAGAGGAAAGGTTGGGCATGAGGCTACCTCGAAAATAACGGTGCTAAGAAACTTTAAGCCACTAGCTTGAAGCCCTATGTTCCACTGGAAAGTGAAGGAAAAAAAACAGAGACCTCAAAGAAGTTCTTTGTAGAATATTAAAATAATCCTGCTTTAATTATGAACCTTCTTGTGCTAGTGGTATTGTGAGAAATGTTAAATTAGTACGAGACTGTGTGCAGATCCAGCCGTCAATGTACATACATGGTGTTAAAATTATTCACTTTTGTATTCCGCTGAGGATCGTTAGTCTGAACAGAATAATGAGCTTCTGTCGGTGAAATAATCAATGACCTGAATTTAGAGAAATAACTCCAATAGTCATGGTAACTAAACTTATATTTATTCAAACTTAAGATATAGTCAGAATTAGAGATTGTAACCGCTGTAATACTAAAAGCTAAAGCAGATTGAATCGATCACATGAACACGTATAGTTTTATCTCTTTTACTGCATATTTAAAGTATCCACAGTTGAAACTTTTGTAAAGCTTCATCTCACGGACTTCATGTTAATGAGTATTAGAGGTAGCTGTGTTTTGTCAAATTTGTTAATCTGGAACTTGTTGGAGCACAAAAGAGCACGGAATGCTTTACTTTGTGTTAAGGAGGTTTATGCTGCAACGTCCATTTCCCCTGCTCTGAGATTTACCTTCATAACACAGCAAATGTGCGTCGGTGGCACAGCGGTTAGGACTCTCGCCGATCATGCACATAGTCCGAAGCATACCTGATATCAATGGTCAGCCTGTGAAATTTGGCCTACCGATATCACATGCTGAAAATTCCATACTTGTACCAAAAATACTGTGTGGTTTAAAGCTATCATCAAAAAAATAAGAGGGGAAGAATAATTCTTTAGGGAAAAGCAATTTTTCCAATTCTTAATTTCTAAAATCGTTTCATACGTTTAAAAATCATAGAAACTATAAAACGGAACCGTCTACCTATTTCCCCATATAGGAGCTCGTGCACTTAATGACGAAATTTAGCGATTGAAATTAATCCAAATCCTCGCGAATCCTACAATCTAAATATCAACCTTCAGCTCATTGGTGGCTACTGGATGAATGTCCTGAAGCTGCAGTGAGGAGTCCTGACCAGTGGAGTCCACCACTTCAATTTGAAGTGGATGCTCATCGAAGACATTGGTGAGGGTAGTGCTGTGTCATGAACTGATAAATTTAGAATTCACAGGTCATTGATTTTCAGCACAATTGGCTAAATGGTCAACCAGCTTGGTCTGGTAACTTGAATGTCCCCTGTTCGGTCCCTGGTGGGATCGTGGGTGTGCAATGCTCCTTGCTTTTCGGTGATCATACACACACTATGTGACTTTCATTCATCCTGCTAAATACTTATATTCATTTCTTAGGAGCATATTATTCGTATTCTTACTTCGTGCTTTCTAGCTAAAATTTTCGAAGTGTATCAGCAACGTCAAAGATACACATCCACTTCAGTTGCTGTCGTAATTGCTTTAAAATCACCGCTTGTTTCCTCTATAAAGGTGGTTACGTAAACATAACGAAGTTCGATTTAAACATTAACAGCATTAAGTAAGCTGATATAAGATTTTAAGTTTGTTGGAATGGGAATGACCTCAGAACAGACTTCATTAACAAATTGCATCGGTAGCATCGGACTTTGCCGATGATATATGTCTGATTTCCCACAAACTGGAAGATATGCAAGCGAAAAGCAACAAGTTGGCAGAAGAAGCATCCGGAAAAGATAGGACTTCAGGTGAACATAGAGAAAACAAAGGTGATGAAGATTCCTGGGCAACACCACCAACAGTAACAACAACAGAAAACGATCAGCATAAATGGAAGAAACCTGAAAGAAACAACCTCCTTTAACTACCTACCTAAGAAGCATCGTTTCAACTACAGGCCAGCGGAACTGCCGAGGATATCAAAGCAAGAATCGGAAAAGCAAAACAAGCTTTCATCATTGTCAAGTCTGTGTGGAGGTCAACAGCGCTCAACATGAAAAATAAGATTCGGATTTTCAATTCCAATGTGAAGTCAGTGCTACTCACTATACGGATCAGAGACTTGCACTATGCGTCATAAAGAGCATCTCAAACAAACTACAGACCTTCATTAACAGCTGTCTTCGCTCAATACCACTCAAGATCAGATGGCCGGCCAGAAAAGATCAGCAACAGAGATCTCTGGCAATGAGCGAACTAACTCAGCAGGAACCGACTGTGAAACAAATAGGCAGGAAAAAATGGAGATGGATTGGCTGGCCATACTCTGAGGAAACCTCAAGTGAACCCCAAAAAGGAAGCGGCGAGTTGGTCGTCAGTGCGTGGGTGACTGACTTGGAGGAGGTCATGTGAAGAGGAGATGAAAGCGTGTGGGCAGACTTGGAGCCAAGTGAATACCCTAGCAGAGAACCGAACGCAATGGAGACGCACGGCTGAAGCCCTATGTTCCTCTAGGAATTAAAGGAAACAATAATGATAATCAGTAAGAGAATCGCTCAAAAACCAAACAGTAGGGCTAACCCATGACCCCATTAGGAATAATAGAATCCAGTACATTCAGGTCACACTTGAATTCGAATTACCTATCCATTTTCAAATAAGATTTAATGGACACTACTTAGCTTCAGTGATATTCATAACTAGTTGTATTTAGAGTAATAAATTTATTCATATGAATTAATCATGAGAATAGAATGTCGGTTTGTCTAAGCTATTTTTAGATTGTCTTTTACTTCTAAGTCTGTCTGTCATTAATACAGACGGATGCATCTAAGATATCAAGAAAGAGGATATTTTCGTCATTATATATAATCCAGAAAAACTTTCGAAAAAAAGGAATTGCACAGGGAAAGCCACTTTATGGCTTCTTTATTACAAAGAAGTTAATTAAATACCACTGGGAATAAATAGTTTGTAGATAAGGTTTCTAATAGTACAAGTCGGCAAAAGTAAATTTAGAAATATTCTGAGTAGCTTTTCACGTGATTAAAGTTATCTTTGGTATGTATATGTATTATTCCCCTAGGTTCTAAATGGAACATACGGCTTCAGCAGTACATCTCCACTTCATCCTTTTTTATCTCCAGTCCTATTAACCTGGTTTCACGATTGCCCAAAAGCTGTCATCTCCTTCATACTCACACAGTCTCCGTCATTTCACTCGCCATACGAGTTCCACTCTGAAACCTTCGATGTTTCTTTTATTTTGTTCCTTTGCGTTCCGAGTGAAACGTAGGGCTTTGAGCATGAGCTCTGATTTTCAGTAGAGAGACGTTCATTTTCACAGGGTGTGATTTCTAGTCCCATCCTAGACTTTCCCTGCACACCGGCAGGGGAACCACCACTAGCTAAACGAGGTTGGAAGGTATGTCGGCAGGGAATCGAACCCCGGAGCACATACGTGTTTAGCGAGCATTCCATCCCTGAACTACCGACACTGACTTAATGTTAAGTAACTAGTAGTACAACATGAACTGTGACGCCACACACTAGTCCTAACAAATAAATGAAGTATCACAATGACAGGTAGGAGGGAATGGACATGCTGATTTTACTCATCGTTGCTTCTTTTAATATTTTGATAAGGTAATATATTCAAGGTTAGCTTCTATATTCATTATTTTTGATGTTTGTGTATCCCAAGTTTTATTGTTACATACGCTTAGATAATTGTTCCCTAATTTTACTGACTATAGAAAACCTACCAAAATACAAATGGTTTGTTAAATGTGTATAGGTTACGTGCACCTTCATCTTGAACTAGTAAAAGCACATCCCTTAGTGACTTAAAACGCTTAACAATCTCAGGTATCCTTAAAATACCTAAACATTCTCTGGCCTCAGTAAACGACTTGTACAGTGTAAGTGAAATTTTAACTAAATAAGAAAACCGTTTATGTGCATTACATAAGTTTTCAAGACATTTGCTTGGATAGTTATATCAGTTATAACTAGAGAGCTACATGGCATCCATAATGCAACCTGACAATTTTTCCCCATTCAAAAAGGCTTATGTAGCATTTTTCCACTTACGTCAAATCTAGCGTAGACGTGATATCCGGCTGTCTATCAGAAGATGCGTGTACTGTGCATCAGTTCGCTCTGTCCTTCTTTACATCTGTGAAGCATGGACATTGGGAGTGGAAGACAAGAAAAGGCTAGCTGTTTTTGACCGTGAGTTAGGTGGTATTATGTGGCGCGTAATATTGAGTTTAGGCTCTGAGTTCTACATAAGGAAGGGAAGTCAAGTCGTTGATATTGTGAAGTTACACCGATTGAGATGACTACGACATGTGTTGCTCATTTCGAGCCGTCGCCTTCTTCATCCAGCAGTGCTAGCAGTTACATGATGAGGTTCAAAAGGGGTTGCGGGTGGTCAAACTGGAACCTGCCATCAATCCATGGAGATTTTAACAGTTTTTTTGAGCCACGCAGCGAGGTACAGACTGACTGGTTGTGGTTTTTGGAGTGTTAAGAATTAATTTCTGTAGACTATTGGTGATGTAGCTCAAAATCATCCTTAATGATGCTAATGTATTCAGTCTCTCTAATTTTCAATATTCACTAAACCTCCATGATTTTTCATGTTCATATCCTTCTTTCTCAAATTTCTGTTTTTCTCACTTTTTTGTCTACATCTGTTTCCTAAATGGAGTGTGACAACTTCAACTACTCCACTTCTGTGCAAAGTTCAGTGGTGAAATTCAATCAGTCCGTTAATTCTGACTAACAAAGTCTACTTGTCTCACAGTTTTAAATTATGGAAAAAAATAGGTCTTCTGAGGTTTTTATTGATGTCATCCTGAACAAATAAATCTCACTTACTGACTTCCATTTTCTACAGGATCAGTAATACTTTTGATTAGATGAGAATAATGTGTATTCAGACTAATCTGGTTGATTCACTGTCGAGTTTAATTTGCGCTTAGTAGGAAGCTTATAATGTTATTAAACAATCATGAAGTGTGTGATATTTTTAAAAGTAAATAAATAAATAAAGAGAATATTTAAAGTAAATAGGTTCTTACCTCTTCTTGTAATTTGGCCTGTTCTTCTTCAGCTTCAGTTAATTCTTGTGCATTAGCCAAATTATCCACCGCAATAGCAAGAAATACATTCAACAAGGTATCTTTATACGTCAGAAGGTTAAGGTTTATAAGCATGGTAGTTGTATGAATATATATGTATAAATAGGTGAACAATACGGTTCCAACTAAAAGTACAGATGCAGCCACCTCATATTTTATCGGATAATAAAAATCACTGTTATAATCTCACATAAACCTTACTTATTGCGTCGGTGGCACAGTGGTTAGGACTCTCGCTGACCATGCACATGGTCCGGGGTTCGATCCCCTGCCGGCGCACACCCGATATCTATGGTCGGCCTGCAAAATTGGGCTACCGATATCACATGCTGAAAATTCCATACTTGTACCAAAAATACTGTGTGGAATCAAGCTATAATAAAAAAAATTACACAGTTTCTAATTTACAAAGTGCTTACTGGTCTCGATCTTCCATGGAGTACTGAGTTAGTTTGAGCTACTGAAAATTCCCAAGTTAAACCGTAGGAGTGAGCTATCTAGTGGTTTTTTCTTTAAACTGTTTCCCTACTTACCTTAAACTTTTGTAAAGTACTTCTCACATTCCTGTCTGTTCAATGCCTTTCCTTCCAATTGATAACTTCTCTTGTAATCAGTGTGCACAACCATTTCCCTACTTTTTTGTCCAAAAAGTGTTTCATGTGATAAGTAGTTAAAAAGAAACAATGGGATAAAATTATGTCAAATCATTTTCCTTCGACTGTTTTTCTTACTTCATAATAATAATAATAATTTGCTTTATTCCAAAACAGTACTTGTGATACAGAATGGAATTCTCAGCATTTTTACTACAGTATTGCATCCAGTTAGTACATTATCAATAAATAAAATTCTACATAGATTAAAGAAATCTCAGTTCATTATGACAACAACATATTGGGATGTCGGTAACAAAGCCAAAGTTGAACAGTGTTTGAAGGTGTTAGAAAAGTAGGTGCTATCATATTTACTGGCGTAAGCCGAAGAAAGAAACAAAGCAGCACATAACAGAAAAAGAGAGAGAGAAAGGAAAAGAAAGAAAATGTTGTACCTATAAATGATATGAGTTGGAAAGACGAGATCCAATTGTTCTACTGACTATTTAATGAATTATAGGTGTCACGCCTAATGCTTTCTTTATCTCACAGAACACGAGCTAAGTAGGGTATGGTTGAGATTTTGTACTTGCTAGTGCGAGCATATAGTTTTCTATATAGGCTTGTGGTTTTGCCTGATGAGATGCAAGGGGAGAGTTGTGAGTGAAGAGGGTGGTGTGAGTTAGATAAAATGGATTTGGCCCATTTTTCACATGAGTCCATGTGCCTGTCAACCAGAATATTAACAAGCTGGTTAAGTGGCACGTTGCTTACCCTGCTGACAACCTTTAACATCCTGCGTAATATGTTATAGTCTTTCTTCAGTAGCCCTGGAAAAACTAAGGGGGAACAATAGTGAATAATAGGCAGAATGCGAGAGTTAACGAATTGTAGGAGTAAGGGTTGGGTTATACCAGAATGTTTTAACTTCTTGATGTAGAAGGTAAGACGGAATATTTTCTTAGATATCGCCAAGATATGAGACGACCAGGAGAGATCAGCAGATAGAATGACGCCTAGGTATTTAATTTCCGACTTGGTTTCTATTTCAGTGCCATCTATGTTGCACACCTCGTGAGAGCTAACCAGTTTGTTTAGGTCGGATTTATGCCTAAAGGTGAAATTGACTGTTTGGCATTTGGAAGGGTTTAAGGTAAGACCGTTTTCCTTGAACCACTGGCTGATTTCTGATAGAAAGCCATTTAGTTTAGAGCAGTCACTTTGACATTTGACAGGCAAACATACACTCAGATCGTCAGCATATTTGACAAAATTAATGTCATTTGAAGATGGTAAGTCATGTAGAAAGAAAGAAAAGAGAAGTGGGTAGAGTACAGCACCTTGGGGGACACCGGCTTCAGTGAGCACAGCAGAGGAGGATTTACCTTTGTATATGGTGTACTGCATTCTGTTAGAGAAGTAGGAATGCAACCAGTTAGTGACCCAGGACTCAGTTTTTGTCAAAGAGAGCTTATTTAGCAAGAGACATCTAGGTACAGATGTCTCTTACACTTTATCAAAGGATGAAATTTTATAAAATCAAGTTATGTCTTCAAAGGACTAAAAATGGAAATATCAAAACACCAATTTGACAATGATCTGTGTTTTAAAAGTGAAAAACAACCACTTCTGAGAGATGTGAAAAATTCATGAAACTGCTATTTAAAAAATAATAATAATTATAAGGTAAAAAGAATGTTTATTATCTAAACAATAACTCCACCACCCTCCCCCACCTGAAAAGAGACAAAAACAAAGCAAATTCAACTATCCCCTATGAAATTCATTCACAAAGAAAGGATACAGTTTCCAAAAAGCATAACTAATACAAAGTAGACACTGTAAATTGCACCGCCTCCAGTAACTCCACCTTGTGCTCTTATCCCATTATACATGATTGTATTCCAGTCTTCACCTGTTAAAATCTGTTAATAAGGGTAAAAAGAAATGAACACCAGTTATATATGTGCATATACATGCAACCAGTAAAGTTGAATGCATTTTTATTTCAAGGCAGTAATTAGAAATTATCGACACCTGAAACATTTAGCACACTTACGTGTATAATGACATTTCTATAAATAATGCTACTCAGTATTGTATATGTGAAAGGCAGATGACTGAGTTAACAGTCAGTGTATCGTCTTGTTGGGAGGCGAAATTAGAGGCAGTCATTAAAGGTTACTGTAATACTATCCCTGAATAAGAATTTTGTAAATATCACTCCAGTAAACCTCAGGTGTATACATCACTTAATAGTTTCTTTAGTAGAGCGCTTGCTTCACATGCAAGAGGTCTCAAGTTCGATCGCCATCATCTCCACACGCATCAATTGAGGCTTTTGTGCGTCGGTGGCACAATGGTAGAATGCTCGCCAGCCACGCATGTGTTTCGGTGTTCTATCCCCTGCCACCTACGCACTCCTTTACCTCGCCAAACCAGTAATAAGACTGGTATGGAGGGAAGGTTTGGCATAAGGCTAGCAATCCCATCCTGTAAAAATAAACACCATTGCTACCGGAACTTCAAGCCTCTAGTTTCATTTTCCAAATATGCGTTTACTTCCGTAAACGATCTGGCACAGCCTAGGATGGATAGAATTCGGTTTTCCTCTCAAAATGACCACACGTTCATAGCCTCCATCAGATATGCCTTATTCACTACCATCAAGCTGTGGGTGTTTTTCTAAGAAAAGTTAAAGGGCGAATATGAACTTCTGGTGCTAACAACTGAACTGGTGGACATCTAGGTTTACCTGGGGGAGATGAAAATCTCTGATTGCAAACCGATGGTGTACGTGCGCTTTAGAATATGAAAGGACTGAATGGCATATGAACTTGTTCTATTTGCTGAAACCCACAAGAACTGAGTTCTTGAAGCTGCTCTACTGTTCTGTGTATCAGACTTCAAGTCACAGACTCGGAGCAGGGTATGGCGCCTTAACACAACCATCTGCTTCGATCTGAGTGCTCCAGGAGTATCTCATCTCTTGCAAAAACTATGAGATTTTGTGTGACTCGTCTCTCGGTGCCCATAATGTATTAAAACAGGTAATACATATGCATCATTTATTATTCCTGAAAACACTACCAACAGAACGAATATATCTGCAAATTTTCAAACCTGAATCGGTAATTTAAAACTAGATGTCTGTTTCAGATGCTCATTTGCCTTGTCCACTCTGTTCTTCCATAAGTTAAAGGAATTAATTATGTAGCGTGAGTAAGCTTACAACACCGACCTTATTCCATTAAATGGGTAATAACTCAATCAGGTATTTGGCCAAAATAAGCACTGAACCTGTAAATTTTCAAATACTTTGATCTGGCACTAGGTACTAAATAATGTCACGTGCCCAGTCCTTCATTTGGTGCAGACTGAATTCTAAGCCGTGACCAGTAGGGTACAGCAGTTTTTAAGACTGACCATACAGTGAAATGGTTGGCGTTTAGAGTAGCGTTCAATTTTTATTTGAACGTGCATTTCACAAACAGTTCAGTCAGTCACAAACAGGAGGAAACTTCTACTCCTGACCGATACTAACTAAAACTAGACTGACCGCAATATATATTAAGGCTTTTATGTGTAAGCAGTTCATTGGCCAATCACATCTGATCTGTGACATAACCAACCTATCCGTATGTCGTGACCAGTAGGGTGCAGCAGGTCAGGTGTGAGGACAAATACTCACCGAAGACATTGGCTAGCGGTTTCGCTATATCGTGAATTGGCAGAAGTTAGAATTCACGGGCCATTGGATCGGATCCCAATGACTTAATGGTCTACGAGCTCGCCTTGTAACCAGAAGGTCCTGGGTTCGAACGTCGGTGGGTGCGTACTGATGAAGAGTCCCAAACTAGGACGAAACAGTTGTCCAGTACTACCAGGTTTTCCAATGGTTCTCTAACCAATGTCAGCTCATGATGAAATCCTGTAACCTATCCGTATGTAATCGTCTGTAATATGATAAAATTTTCATCTAGGCACAATCACTCTTCACTCTTAATAGTTTCATTAATGCAGCTATAATTCTTTGGTGAAAACTAAAATGAACAAATGAACAAAAAGTTAAACAATTATCCAACTCACTTGAAATACAGTTAACAATGCTTTAACAAATGTGTCGAAATTTTGTGTAGGTCGTCCTTCGTCGAAATTAAAGCTAAAATAAACAACAACAAAATCTCTTTTACTTATTTGACAAATCAAGATTTGATCTTTTCAAGATTGGAATCTTTCATCGTCATGTCACTACTCTGATGCCTTGTCGATTCAGCGAAATTGTACAAATGCTAAGTAGGTTTGGTTTGTTGTCTACCAAAATGTTGCTTAGTCGCTCTATTTTCTTCCTTAATTCAACTTTTTTTATTATCCAGTTACAGCCTTGAGTAAGCAGTCTGCACTTACGTGCATTTTCAAATAGGTTATTTCAAATAGGTTACAGCTTACTAATAAAGATCTTATGAATGACGCAGAGGGAAAACACTGTAGGTTATTGTAGTGTACTTTTCAATAGGACAGTTTTTTATTCCTTGGTGTTCCGAGTGGAACATATTGGGCTTCAAGCTACAGCTTTGAAGTTTCAGTGGCAGTGGTGTTTTTTACAGGGTGGAGTTGCTAGCCGCACGCCCATTCTTCCCTCTTTGTCGGGATTATAACCGGTTAAGGGAGGTAAAGGTGTTAGCCGGTCGGGACTCGAACCACGGACTATGTTCATGGCTGGCCAGCAGTTGGACAGTAATGCTTCAAATGGTACATAATCGATTGTTAATTAACTTGAAGATTCTACACACGGAGCAGATATTACATAAAAGAACATGTTGAGAATTCCGTAATGTGTATGGATGTATTTTTCAGAATAAAGCTGTTATTATTATTATTATTACTGATAAAACCACTTCATTCACCGACTGACTATCTAAAGTAGTGTCACTTATAAGTGAGGAGAAAAACAACATCGCTCACTAATTAAAACATGAACGAGAATATTCATGATGTCAGAACGGTATTCAAAGATAAAATATGCTATTTTCCCTACATAGTAGGCTAATTAGTTTATAAACGATAAAATCACTGAATTCGAAATCTCAAGTTTGATCACTAACTGCCTTTGTAGTTAGAAAACCACTGAAGTGATGAACATCTATTTCTCCCTTGTTTGGGACTCTTCATCAGTACACACCCATGACCCCCCTAGGGATCGAACCTAGGACCTAGAGGCTACAGGGTGTGCTCGTTGACCACTGGGACGGATTCCAGCCGCCTATCAATCCATACGGGGGCCATGGGTGTGTACCGCTATAGCGAAGCACATTATAGAAACGGGTCATAAGGTTGATTTCAACAATGCCTTTAAGTCCATATATAAAACAAGGTTGGGTCACATACTACAATTAGTTGAAGCCTTGGCCGTAAAAAGACTTAAACCTGTCTTATGTGTCCAAAAGTTATTTGTTATTACTTTAAACCTGCCTTGGTAATCCAATTTAGAACCAAGGATCAATTTATTTCATAATATTTTCAACCCCTTCTTTACTTTGTTTTTTCTTTTTTTCTTTCTTACCCACAACTTTGCGTTATCTCCCTACCCATTATTTGTGACCTTGACCTGTACACAACCTGACCTGTATTGTAATTATTCGTGCCATCTAGCCTTCTATAAGACTGTATGACAAGTAGGTATGTGATCAGAATGTCAGAAATGTGTTGAACAAATACATTACACGTTTCAGATAAACTACGTCTTCTTATTGTGTTGTCGAAATTCATAAAGGGAACTAATTGCTTTAAATTCCAAGTTTTGGTGGTCTATGGAATCTGGTGATTTCATGAGATCAGCTAACAGAATATTCAGGATCAATAATGCTATAAATAAGGAAAAGCTAGTGAGTGAAATCAAGAAATAGAGATGCAGTAAAAGGGACACTTAAATCCTTCACTGCGTTTCCATTAATTAAGCATGAGTTAGCACTAGTGATTATTTGCTTATAGCATATAAATATGTAGATAAATGTGAATATTGCATGACGTTTCACTGTTAACCTCTTTTCCATTCTTATCAACTAATGACAAAAATTTAAAAAAAGACACCAGGATTATGTGGAATGGCAACTCGACAAAACTAACTGATGGTTTCAATTTTTTTTTAATTTTCAAGTATTGGTTTTGTAGGGATTTTGTTTGATTGCATGGAGGATTTCATCATGAGCTGACATCAGTTAGAGAACCACTGGAAAACCTGGGAGTACTAGACAGCTGTTTCGTCCTAGTTTGGGACGGTGAGTGCGTACTGATGAAGAGTCTCAAACTAGGACGAAACGGATGTCCAGTACTCCCAGGTTTTTTTTAAATCGTGAAATATCATATTCATAGTTCAAAGAAATTGAATAACTGTTAACTAGCTTCAAATTATTTCGGTTGATGGTGACTATCAGTGGAATCCAGGATGCAAATTTTGATTTATTCGGGACTGATCACCAGGATGTACTCACAGTACCCGGTAAATGGTGGTGTTCTCACTGAGAAGTGAACCTTGTAAGCACCGTTTCAAATGAAGCCTCCGTACTAGACGCTGATAAGGCAACAGACACCGGGAATTAGGCTACAATATCTCTCTGTAAACCAGAAATATACACTTGGAGGTAAAACTTCAAGTCTCAGTGTTTACTACGCTAAATTATAAATCATGGAAAGATACGGTTTTCGCTAATTTAATTTATTTTATCACATTACGAAACCTCAGTTTACTGAACCTGTACAAAGAATTAAATATCGGTGCAGTATAATACGGATTCACTTTATTTCATTACTTCTCGTCGGCTGCTTACAACCTATGAAATTTATTAAAGTCAGTTATTAGTAAAATTTTAACATACACTTTGTTTGTTATCATGAATCAGTCCTCCAGTAAGGAGTGTTGTAAAAAAGTTGTGGTGAAAGGAAATAATAAGAATATATTTTTCTCTAATAATTAGTATTATATTTATAAGAGCAAAGTTTCTGGTAAAAATGAAAAGTTTTGTTACTAGGGTGGTGATAAGTCAGTGACAGTCACATGGTCAGGGACTATACATTACAGTGACTACAACTCATAGGATTGGAAAACCAGAATTTTGTGTGCATGAAGCTGAATAGAAGGATGATGATGTAACACAGTGAGTAGAATTCATATATAATCAAAAATTAAGGCTAATATGAAAATCAAGCGACTTCGCACATGCGACTTCGTGAGTATGCAATCACCACTAACTTATCATCACCCTAATAAATCAAATCCCATGCAAACCAACACTTGAATGTCAATGTGATGCTCACTAGTGACTGGCCCTGTTCAGGTAGGTAGTTGCCTGGATTCTAGTAGGAAGTCGTGACCAGTGGGATACAGCGGGTCGGGTGTTTAGGACAAATACTCGCCATGGATGACATTCGCTAGTGGTCACGTCATATCGTGAACTAGCAGAAAATGCAATTCATGGGCTGCCCATTGGATAGGATCCCAATGGCTTAATGGTCTACAAACTCGTCTTGTAACCAGGATAGTCCTGGGTTCGAATCCCGACGGGTGCGTGCTGATGAAGAATTCCAAATCAGGAAGAAACAGTTGTCCAGTACTCCAAGGTTTTCCAATAGTCCTTTAAACGATGTCACTTCATTAGGAAATCCTGAAACCAATCAAATCCCAGCAAAACAGCACTTAAAAATTTATTCGTTCTTTATGAGGAGCTTCATTCGAATGGGTATTTTTTATTCCTTCACGTTCCCCAGTGGAACAAAGGACTTCAAGCTAGAGGCCTGAAGTTTCTGTAGCAGAGTTTATTTTTACAGGATGAGGTTGCTAGCCTCAAGCTCTACCTTTCCTCTTCACCAGCTTTAGTTCTGACTTAGCAAGGTAAAGGAGTGCACCGGCCGGGGATCGAACCCCGGACCATGTGCATGGTCAGCGAGCATCCTTACCGCTATGCAACCGACGCACGGTAGGTAATGGTAGGTAAATATATACTGTGATGAGAACTGGCTGCTAGCCAAAGTTGGTAGACAGTAATTGACGTCAATGTTTATGTCCCCAATATTGATGGTGAGAAAATGAGAACAAAGGCTTTGCGTAGGCGGATACAGTTAGCATATGAATGATCTGACACAGCCACAAAGAGATGCAAGGTTAACTTTCTGTGAGAAACAACCAATCAAAAGACTGTGTTTTCTACTAACAATAATCTACAATAATGTACATCAAAATCTATAAATATGTGTTGATTTTCATTAATAAACGATCTGTTGACTGGTCCTTGTCTTCTGTTGTTACAATACTACTAGTCTGAGAAAACATTATCGCCCTTGTTTTATTTTACTGTGACTTTCAGACAACAGGCATTCACGGAGGACTGGTTCATGACGTATTTATGGAGATCTATGGAACGCTCACACTATTTAGAATCTGCAGTAAGAGTTTATCTTGCAAACGTCTTGAGCTAGTTTAATCCTTAGCCACTGAATGATGAAGACGAGGACAAATAAAGGGAAATCACAGTGTGTTAGACTGATATCGAAGTCTATCAGTTAGTACCTACATTGAAAGACTGGTCACATGACATTGACGACGATATAATGACCGACGAATATACCAGTTACAGTCCTTATGGAGGCCAAATAAATCACTGTCAGGTTTAAATCAAATTCTCAATTAGCAATTTAATTTGTAATCTACACAGTTCAGCGAGGTAAAATTTCACCATAGTTTCCTTTGGAGTCCAAATTATTCAGATATAATAATATGTGAAACCAAGTATAAATGCAATAACACTATATACTAGAGAAGATTTGTAGCTCAGGTGGATGATTTGAAATTAATAGTTTTCTCTGAGCTGGTTGGTTTAGTTGCGGAGCTTTCATCATCCTTCTGGACAACATTCCCTTTCAGCGCAATATTTGGCTATTGCTCAAATCATATCAAGGTGATATGATTATGAGCAATAAATTGTGCTCGAAACGTCATCAGTAAATATTACTGTATAAAACTGTGAGACTCTATCAAAATAAAAATTTACCCATAATGGAATTACATTTACACATAAAGTGAAATGATTTAAATTTCTTCATGAGTGATATAATTGCGTCTCCTGGTAACCATCTTTACATATGTATTGACCATTTTCTATTGACTTGGATTTTAAACTTTCTGGTCACCTGATTTACTTTTTACTAGTTGGTATATTTCGTCTATATTAACGTGTTTGTTAATTGCATTTTCGTTTGAGTACCAGGCTTCTAGGAGGTCCCTGACTGCACTTTTGGTGTTCCCTCTGTCTAAGATTTTGACATGATCCCAATCAAATTGATGACCATAATTGTCTATATGCATTGATACTAAAGAATACATATCGTTTCTTTTCACGGCTGATTTGTGTTCTTGGATTCTGATTCGAAGGGGACGCCCACATTGGCCGATGTAATGCTTGTTACAGTTCATACAATTTATTTTGTAAATGGTATTAATTTTATCCCCTTTTTCTGTTGGATCTTTTGATTTGCATAATATCGAATTAAGTGATTTGACTGGTTTGTGTGCTATATCTATATCAAACGGTTTTAGTATTCTAGCTGTTATTTCAGAGATATTTTTTATATATGGTAGAATGAATTTTCTTGTGGTCTTTGATGATGGTTTCTTGTTGGTGTTTTGATTCGACTTTAAACACATTTTGATGAAATTCTGTGGATAACCATTCTTTTTGAAGACCGTTTGTAGGTACTTTTCTTCCATTCTTTTCAACTCTGGAGTGCTGCAATGTGTTTGAACTCTTTTAAACAATGTCTGCACACAGCTTCATTTGTGAGTAACTGGATTATTGCTAGTATAGTTGAGTATTTGATCTGTGTGCGTTGATTTTCCATAAACTTGTGTTTATAAATCTCCTGTGTTGGTTCTCCTGATTAAGGACCGTTTGATATAGATACAGCACATAAGCCAGTCAAATCACTTAATTCGATATAATGCAAATCAAAAGATCCAACAGAAAAAGGGGATAAAATTAACACCATTTACAAAATAAATTGTATGAACTGTAACAAGCATTACATCGGCCATTGTGGGC
The DNA here is from genome assembly GCA_944472155.2 of Trichobilharzia szidati. Taxonomy (NCBI): domain Eukaryota; kingdom Metazoa; phylum Platyhelminthes; class Trematoda; order Strigeidida; family Schistosomatidae; genus Trichobilharzia; species Trichobilharzia szidati. Next base: position 24,476,716 of record OX235272.1, on the reverse strand, counting down.
GTCCCCTTCGAATCAGAATCGAAGAACACAAATCAGCCGTGAAAAGAAACGATATGTATTCTTTAGTATCAATGCATATAGACAATTATGGTCATCAATTTGATTGGGATCATGTCAAAATCTTAGACAGAGAGAACACCAAAAGTGCAGTCAGGGACCTCCTAGAAGCCTGGTACTCAAACGAAAATGCAATGAATAAACACGTTAATATAGACGAAGTATACCAACTAGTAAAAAGTAAATCAGGTGACCAGAAAGTTTAAAATCCAAGTCAATAGAAAATGGTCAATACATATGTAAAGATGGTTACCAGGAGACGCAATTATATCACTCATGAAGAAATTTAAATCATTTCACTTTGTGCTAAATATTGCGCTGAAGATGTTGTCCAGAAGGACGACGAAAGCTCCGCAACTAAACCAACCAGCTCAGAGAACACTACTAATTGCAAAACACTATATACTACTCCCCGATTGAAATGACTAGTTATATACCATTCATATGGCCCATTAATGGTTGCTTGTCAGATCCAAGTGCTTAAAACACCAGGAATCAATTCCACTCGTTTGGACCCGATCTCATCAGAGATGCACTCGACTTGACTCAGCTCAGAGGACCAAATCAGTTCAGACTACCTGATTTCTGACCAGGCGCTTGGATGAATTGGTAACACCATGAATCCAATTCACAAGTTAATTTGCAATTTGCACAGCACAACAGTTTGATATGAATGGTATACAACTACTCATGTCAGACAATCAGTAGTATATAGGAGCAGTAGCAACTCCTTTAAATTGAGCACTGGATGACACAGTTTCAAATCCCCAAGATGTCATTAGCTCCTTCGAGATTCCACATACGTACTGATGACTTGTCCAAATATGTACAAAAACCTAGGTTCAAGGTATCCTATTCTATTATCTCCATAAAACCTAACATACATTAGTGAAAGTGTTTCCCCAGAGTGATAATCCCCATTTTAATGTAATCAAGAATACGAAGTAGGGGAAATACATTAAAACATGTTTTGTGTTTTCTAAATCCCTGTGTACAAAATATGAAACAAACGCATTTATCCTGTGAGTTTGTCCAAAAATCGAGCTGAACTAAATATCTACTCTATTCGGATAGTCTTTCCACCAGTGTGTGTCATTCATTAAGCTCAGCCTTGAGGAAAACACGCGAAAACTAGTAATGTACATATGTATGTATATAAATGTACATATATAGCATAAATATTTGCAATTATTATTTTGTTTCCATATTTGGACAGTAAACAAAGCGTTGAATTAGTAAATTGAAAGAAATAATTCATTATATAAATGCTGTTAGTGATAACACTGAATTTTGATCTAAAATAAGGTCGACAGTGAGCATATTGGGATGCATGTGTTAAAAACTAAAGTTGTTTTTTTCTAATACATGGGGTGATAAGAAAAGCCCAACTACTTAGATGATAATTATATTAGAAATGAATCCTACTTAAATTTCCTCTTCAACTGAACTGTTCAAATCTCTTGATGAGGTAAATAATGAGGAACTAAGCTTCTCGAACAAAAATGGAACAGGATTACTTACAGTAGTATCATTGGAATGTAAACTCTCAAATTCTCTGTGTGAAACTGTATACTACTGATTGATTGAAAAGAGTAGTTAGATACTACTTGTTAGCGAGATCAAAGTGATTTAAGCAGAGGACAGCCTTTCCGCGCTTTCGGGGCCAAGCTCATCAGTTATGCACTTGGTCTGACTCAGCCCAGATAGCCGAATCAGTTCGAACCAACTGATTTCTGGCAATCTACTTAAGAGAACTGGTAATGCGTTATAGAGAATATACAGTTGTAGGCGAAATCACCTCGAACTGTGATCTGAATTGTTTTGGTCTCCAAAGAAAACTCTGACGAAATTCCACCTCCTCGAACTGTGTGAACTGCGAATTGTGAATTTCAAATTCTGTCTTTGGGAGTAAGTACAACTTCAGTAACATACCGTTCCACTTTTTTAGATGATTCTAAGGCATTAGATTTATTTTATTTGTCCTTTTTTATTCCTTTACTTACACAGTGGAATATAGGGCTTCAAGCCAGAGCTATGAACTTTCAGTAGCAGTACCCTCCCTCCGAGGATTGAACCCCGGACCAAGTGTGTGGCCGGTGAGCGTTCTACAGCTGAACCACCGACGCATTAGACTGCTCACAAAATTGACTGTCCGTGGAGTATTTGATAATCACACTTTCAGTAGTTTTACTGCTACCCCCTCGCGTATACGTAACATTCCTCGAAACTGTGATTATTTCTGCCCCCATAGAAGCAGGCGAAGTGACATGAATGTTTTATGTGTGAAGTTTTGTCGCTTCGGTTGTTAAAGAATGGTAGATAACTAGATAAGACTACTGTAAATGTTCTTCCTAAGGAATCCATCCTCTCTAGGATGTCTGTAATTTGACAATTTCTCAATTTAGATTGTGTACGCAGTATCGTGTTTTGACACGGATATAAGATCAGACTTTTGTGGTCTTTATTCGACAATTCCATCTGTAATTTGATGCAAACATTTATATTAAGAGATGTTCGTAGTAGTGTTTCGAGTAACACAGCTTTATCCATAAACTTGAAAACTTCCCTGAATTAGTTATTTCCAGAATGTTCACATATCACTTTCTGTATTGGAGCAACTAAAGTCTTCATTTTGAATCTGGCACAGTTTGTGTTGTCTTTAAAGACAATGAGAGCTATGCAATTATACACCATTTGGTTCACAGAATATAACAGCACTAAAAGTATCCAGTGGGGCTAAAAAGCTTCCCCATTATTTCGGAAATCTGTCAAGTACAGCTTTTTACACTCTACTTCACTCACTGACTTATTATTATTATTTTATCCTTTAATTCCTACAGGAACATAGGGCTTCAGCTGTGCGTCTCCATTGCGTTCGGTTTTCTGCTACAGTCTTCACCTGGTTCCCAGTCTGTCCACACGTTTTCATCTCCTCTTCACATCACCTCCTCCAAGTCACCCTTGCACTGACGACCAACTTGCCGTTTCCCTTTCGGGTTCCACTCGAGCAATGACTTGTCTTGTGATGTCACTTGATAGTTTCCTCAGAGAATGGCCAATCCATCTCCATTTCTTCCTGCCTATTCGTTTCACAATCGGTTCCTGCTCGGTTGGTTCGCTCATTGCCAGAGATCTCTGTTGCTGATCTTTTCTGGCCAGCCATCTGATCTTGAGTATTGAGCGAAGACAACTGTTAGTGAAGGTGTGTAATTTGTTTGATGTGCTCTTTATGACACACAGTGCCAGTTTCTGATCCGTATCGTGAGTAGCAGTGACTGACTTCAACTTGAAGTTGAAAATCCGGATCTTATCTTCGTTTTGATGCTGAGTGCTGTTGACCTCCTCCAAACAGACTTGAGAGTGGTGAAAGCTTGTCTTGCTTTTCCGATTCTTGCTTTGATATCCTCGTCAGTTCCGTCTTCCTGTAGATGAAACGATGCTTCCCAGAATGGTTGGTGAAGGAGGTTGTTTCTTTCAGGTTCTTCCCATATTTGCTGATCGTCGTCTGCTGTTGTTGTTCTTGTCCAGGAATGTTCATCACCTCTGTTTCCTCTATGTTCACCTGAAGTCCTATCTTCTCCGGATGCTTCTTCTGCCAACTTGTTGCTTTTCGCTTGCATATCTTCCAGTTTGTGGGAAATCAGACATATATCATCGGCGAAGTCCAGATCCTCCAAGCTTTTTGTGTGAGTTCATTTTATGCCTGTTTCCTCATTGCCCACTGTTTGTCACATTATCCAATCTACTGCAATCAGGAAAATCATTGGCGATAGTAGGCAGCCAGCCAGCCTTGTCTTACTCCTGTCCTCACTTCGAAGGATTCCGTGATTTTCCCGTTGTGGATTACTTGGCATGCAGCATTGTCGTACAGCTGTTGGATGAGATGTATAATTGTCGTTGGCAACCCGTAGTAGCAAAGTAGTTGGCAAATCACCTCTCGATCGACGCTGTCGAAGGCCTTTTCAAAGTCGATGAAGTTGAGATAGAGAGGTGACTGCCATTCTCTAAAATCAAAACTCTGATGTTCAAAATCCAGTATTAAGTTGGATAACATAGAATCGTAAGCGAAGAAGGTGCTTATGTTATTGTACGTGTTTATAACTTCATTACTGAGAAAACTGACTTAACAACAAAAATGGTACTCGGTTAATGTCACACTAGTTGACTTAGTGGTCACATATTTCTGACTGATTGATGTCAGCAGTTTTATTGAATATCTTATGTCTTATTTTAAATAAGATTGAGCATGACTCACTTAAATGAGGATCTTAAATAAGATTTTCTTTACAGTAAAAAAGTCTACAAAATATCTGACCAGTAGGGTGCAGCAGGTCGGATTTGAGGACAAATATTCGACGAAGACATTGGCCAGCGGTTTCGCTATATCGTGAATTGGCAGAAGTTAGAATTCATGAGCCATTGGATTGGGTCCCAGTGGCTTAATGGTATACGAACTCGCCTTGTAACCAGAAGGTCCTGGGTTCGAACCCCGTCGGTGGGCGCGTACTGTTGAAGAGTCTCAAACTAGGCTGACGAAACAGCTGTCCAGTACTCCCTGGTATTCCAATGGTTCTGTAACCAATGTCAGCTCATGATGAAATCCTGTAACCAATCAACCAAATCCCTACAAACCAATACTTGATTATCTGATTTAATTTACCTGGGAACATATCTACAAAGTATCACTCGAAATGAATAAAGAGTGATAAAGTTATGCGTTCTAGTAGATAAAGGTTCCCAAAATACTCTCAAACAGCCAACCAGCACTTCGTGCTATCAAACTATCCTCCAGTTGATTTATTTACATGACGAGAACTACTCTCCATGAACACTTCGGTGGGAGAACACGTGTTAGCAGTTAATATTACTTCACCAGAAGACACATCTTCACTTCGACATATTCTGCTGACAATAGTGAGTCAGTATATTAAAATAACTTAGCCGGTTCTGAGAGCGGTTACCAATTTAAAGTGAAAATTAACAGGCAGAAATGATTAATCAATAAGAATCCATTCTTGCCCATAGTTTGTTGTTCTCATAGAAACTGTAATAAACTATACCCTGACAAAAAAGAAAATTATTTAAAAATATTCTATTTGAAAGTTATTCCTGTCTGTTAAACATGGACAGCATTGAAGACAGAAAGGAAATTGGTAGTAAAAAAAGGAATCAGTTTTTTCTTAATACAATATATTTTTTTTACAAGAAGGAGTTATTTTGGAAAACTATCTTGTCGCGTACGGCATAAATGTTACTTGTTATTATTTGTAGTTAAAAACAGAATAAGCGTATCACAGGAAATTACTGAAATGTTGATTTAATAGTTCTCAGCACATTTTTTTTCCTTCACGTTCCCCAGTGGAATATAAGGCTTCAAGCTAGTGGCTTGAAGTCCCTGTAGCAGTGTTTATTTTACAGGATGGGTTTGCCAGCCTCATGCCCAACCTTTCCTCTTCACCAGCAATATATCTGGCTTAGTGAGGTAAAGGAGTGCGTCGGCCGGGGATCGAACCCCACGCCATGTGCATGGTTGGCGTTCCCAGCATATAAGAAGGTTTAATTCAGTTTTAACTTTCCTGTTGAATGATTGAACTGAAGTGCTAGGAGGTCTCAGGTTGACATGTCAGCACCTTGTGCGGGGATGCTTCGAAAACGTTTGATTATTTAACCTGAAGTAAACTGGTGGATGGTGACTAACAGTGGAATTCAGGATAGTGAGCATTTCGTCCCATTTGGGACTCATCAATTGGATGTACTTCCATTCCCCAGTGAGTGGTGATAGTGTTCTCACTGAACCCAGCGTGAACCCAGTACCCATAGTCTCAAACGTTGAAGCGTTATCCACTAGAAGAACACTTGAGCCAAAGGCAACATCATCACTCACTGGTGAATGCAGGTGCATCCAGGATGATGAGTCCCAGATAGGACGAAATCAGTATCCTGGATTCAACTGCTAGTCACCACCTACTAATTTACATAAAACGTTTTCTCTAGGAAGTGCAAGTACCGTACTCATAACTAAAATAATATCAATTTCGTGAAATTCATATTTTTAAAAAGGAAAAATCGTGTGTCTTCTCACGTATACTTTTTCTCACAAATAAAACAAAGAAGGTAGGCTCATTTTAGTCTGTTTACCTAATGCACTATTGTAAATTATTTCTCATGATTTTGCTTAGTCTAATAAGACTTATCACGTTAGATAAATTACTGCTAAATCAAATTTCCCTTGTGTATAGTCTCCAGGAATATCAATAATAATTTGTAACGAATGATTCTTAGCATACTGAAGGTGTTGGGCAAGCAACTTAAGCAGATCTATATAACTCAGACTATACGGACTGATGTTGACTATTGGTCGGATCGCTGCGAACTTATTCTCAACTCCATCCTTCCTCACCTAGAATTGGTCATCATCAAAGGCGCTGGATCAATATATGCAACACATGATCTATACACTTCAGCTGATAAAGTCGCACAACTTCATCGACCGACCTACAATTTTTTATTTATTTTTAACTGATTAAAAATGCCCATTAAAATTATCAAAAGAATAGACACGGAACAAAGAGTACTCTTTTCGATAAATTCATCATCAGGCTCTATAATTAATCATATATACATTATAATGAATGAATGAATTAGTCTTATGAACAACATTATTGTTGTTTAAATAACATCAAATCAATAATATTGATAGATTACAGCTGAACAGCATCAACATAAAATAAGCTGAATGTCAGAAGAATTAGGAAAGGTAATAGTATAAATTCATGAGTTTATAGTTTCTACTGAGGGCGGCCAGGGCAGTAGTAGGGGCTTGACTTGTTTCTTCTGAACACAGAGCACTGGTTGTTTGAGGCGAATTGCAATAGCCTCTGCTGTTTGGAGCATGCGGTGATTCCACGATTTTGGTAATTTGTTAGGCACCCGGTAGATGATAGAGAAGGATTCTTCAATGCTGGCTGGCTTTGTGACCGGTTTGCACCAGATGGTCTACTATCGAGCTGTTAATAGTTTTAACTATACCTTTACTTAACCATGGTGGGATATGTTCTCGATAGAGCACGAAAAATCAAGTTCCTAGAGCAACGGTCAACTCCACAAGCGCAGTTGAGTTGATAAATACAATTTGAAGTGGCCAGTCTAGGTACTTCATCTTTCAGTCGAGGTAGCACCATCGGTCGTGTAGAGAATAATACGTGTAGTTCGCCAGCATTAAAAGTTCTTTGAACTGATTTTCTTAATTTCTTCGTAATTATCTCACTTGGTATATCGCCCTTGAATTGTAGTCGTATATAAAGTGGCTTCTTGTTTACAGAGAGTGCGTAGTCCTTTTCGGCTTTCTTTGTCATATGTTTCTTGATAAATTTGTCAGGATAACTATTTTCGATTAAAGTATCATATAAAATGCTTAATTCATCTTTAATTACTTCTTCAGAGCATATAGCTCTAACTCTGGGGCTAAACGTCTTCACGAAGTTCCTTTTGTAATTGATGGGAACGAAGCTGTGAAAGTGTGTATATTGTCCCGTCCAAGTACTTTTTCTATGTAAATTTCTTTTTATGCTACCGTCTGGTTTTCTTGTAAGCAGGACATCCAGGAAGGCAATTCTGTCTTGGGATTCCTCTTTGCATGTGAATTTCATAGCCGAATGTACTTCATTGAATTCAGTAATTATTTTACTGCTATCGGAACCATTATCCCAAAGAATGAAGGTATCATCCATATATCGGCAATAAAATGAGAGCTTACTGATAAGGTTGTTCAGAGGTCCATTTTCTAGCTTACTTAGAAATAAATCAGCCAGAATGGGACTCAATGGGGAGCCCACTGCCACCCCGTCCACTTGCCTGTAAAGCGTGTCGTTCAAAAGACTAATTCATTCATTCATTATAATGTATATATAATTGTAGAACCTGATAATGAATTTATCGAAAAGAGTACTATTTGTTCCGTGTCAATTATTTATTTTTATTTATTAATTCGCCTGACCTAACACCAGTGACTTAACGAAGATTTATGTTTTCGAAAGCTTGTAATACTTCCAAATTTTTCATATTCAGTAGCCGGATAGGAACAGTGAGAATCACTTCACAGTATAAACAGCATGTGATGTAGAACAGTATTGTTTGCATGTGTCGAAAATAACATAGGTCGGTAAATGTCAGACAAACCTTCTGTATCTGTAATGAGATTTCCTGAGCAACTACTTCATGGAATCTATTTTAGATTCTTAATTAGGTGAAATAGTTATTGTGTTTAACCAACTCACACTGTATCCTTCAACCAAGAGATAGTTCAGAACAGTTATCTGACAACATCCTACGTTTAACAGATGTGACCTTCCTCGTATCACTTCAGCGATTTCAGGGAACATTTTGCCAGCTTTATCCTGGAGAACTACGTCATGTAGTTACTAAGGATAAGAAAACTCATCTGTGTAATTTCTATTTGCAGTACTACTGATCCTGCATGTCAGACAAAGGTGAACAAACACTGACTAATCACCAATTTACAGGTCCATGCCAAATTTAATAAATATCAGGAGGCTGTTTGAGTTCACGTTCTAGAGTTTGTGGGAAAATACCTCACAGTCACTTAGGCGTTCACTAGCACACCGTCGATCCCATTCAAACACAAAGCAGACACTCATCTACTATCCTCGAAGTGGATAACAAAGCAAAGAACTTCAATTCCTTCCTGTTTTCCTTTGATCAGTCAATATTTTTGACTTATTATTTTTGCTCAGAAAGCGACTATGATTATTATTATTCTGATAACTAAAGCTTCGATACAGTTTCCGCATTCTTTCTTTTAACGTTCTTCTCAACCATCCTTTTGTATATTTCTGTCTTGTTTAGACAGCAGACATATGCAGCCGGATATTTATCCGGCTCTGTTGATGAATTGAAAAAAAGTATAGATGCATGTACCATTGTTTCAATTTCAGATAAATAAATTCTGACATGACATTTTCTTTATTGAGATTCCTTATATGTGATTCTGGATACACCATAGTATTGTAAATGGTTACTGCTTTGAATAACAAAAGTGTATTACTAAAGTTATCTCTTACAGATTCTTTAAACTGTATTCAAAGTTACATGTGGCAGAAGAAGGCATAGGAAATAAAGGTATGCAGGATATTCTGCATACCCTGTTCTTTTTTGCTTCAATGTAAATGACCAAGGCAACATGGTGTATGAACCTGTCATTTTATTCTGATCAACAGCCACTTCTTCTGTGAAACGAATTATACAGTTAACTTGTAGAAGTTTTTTTTATTCTTTCGCGTTCCCAGTGGAACATAGGGCTTCAAGCTAGAGGGTTGAAGTTTCGGTAGCAGTGTTTATTTTTACAGGATGGGGTTGCTAGCCTCATGCCCAACCTTCCCTCTTTACCAGCTCTTTAGTTCTGGCTTAGCGAGGTAAAGGAGTGCGCCGGCCGTGGGTCGAACCCCGGACCATGTGCATGGTCGGCGAGGACGCACTCCTTGTAGAAGTTAGTAAAAGGTTATTGTGTAATCACTAGTTTGTAAAATAATGATAATCATGAATATTAAGTAGATATACGTGTTGGTATTTGGTGGTTGGAGGCAATCTGCAGGAAGCCCTCCTCAATCTAGTTTTCATGACATTCGGCACTCACCAGTTTGCAAGGCGTATCTGCAACACTGAAAGAACTTATGTCCTTTCTGATATTCAAACCAGCGTCAGTGCTGCATTCAGAGAGCTATTCAGGCTTGCGATTGACCTCCTGTAGTACTGTATTGGATATTCTTTTGATTGGACACAAGTCAGTAACTAGTGTAATGTGTCAAGTCCTATCTTCGGTGCAGACTGAATTCTATCAGACAAGTTTGCAATTTGGCCACTATGCTAGGTGGTTCTCCATCACGGCGCATTATAAATTGTGATGATGAACCACCCAGCATGGTGGCCAAATTGCAAACTTCACTAATAGAATTCAGTCTGAACCAAAGATGGTACTAGACACATTAAACTAGTTACTGCCTAGTGTCAAATCGAAGATATACAGGTCATCAACTGTTAATGATTACATGAATGTAACTGCAGGAGAAGAGATCAAATATGTCAACCAAAATAGTCATCACGAAATATACCCATTTGTTCATAAAGGACAGCACAGTTTTCTCTCGTAGAAGAAAAATTTGTTCTACGGAGACTGTTGATAAAGAATTGGAAAATCTTCGCGAGTAATGTATGTCCTAGGAGGAAAGAAGCTGCTCCTGGCTAAATTATTGTGTCGAAAAAGACACTGTTTATGAGTTCAGCATTCAAAAGTGACAGTATTGCTCAGGTTATTAATAATCGCCTATCCAAGCGTATTAAACTCTCTTTCTACGCCGCTAACTAACATTTTATATTCCCCGGCTGAAGTACGATTTGAAAATGTGTCAAGGATGAACTACCGCTCTCAGCACACGCTGTTATAAGGCTGATTAGAGTGGACGCCGTAAGCGTCTTTTGTGGAGACGTGTAGCTGAACACTACTGGGTTTAGTTGATGAAAGGCGACCATGGGTTTGAGGAATTTTCCATTTGTGAACACCTTCTGGAGTCAAGCCACCCTACCCCAAGCACTTTATATAAGAGTTTACGTCTTCACTACCTACGTGTAGCCGAAATAATAGCCATATATGGACGAAAACCTAAATTATACATTAAAAACGTTTTGTTCAAACCCCCTTCCTCACCTTGGTAGTAGCAATCGCCTTTTTTATTTCTATTTTGGGATTACCTCCTTCCTAGACATCCTTCTTACAGGAAAACTAGATGGTAGCATAAAGAGAAATTCCCTGAAGCAAAGTACATGAACAGGACAATATACACATTTTCTCTCTAGTCCAAGAGAAATTTAATAAGAGCCCCCAGCTACAGGGTCAGAGCTATACGTTTAGAAGACTAAACTGAAGATGAACTTAGGATTCTACGTGACACCTCAGTTGGAAACAGTTATTAAGAAACGTTCACCGAGAAACAAATGACCGGGAAAGTAGAAAAGGACCACTGTGTAAATTAGAAGTCTTTATATATACTGCTGAAATTCAAGTGTGAAATAATTACGAAGTTAAGAAAATTCATTCAAAGAATTTTTAATGACGGTAAACTACAAGTCTTATTTTCTACACAATCAGTGGTGATTCCTTGATTGAAAGATGAAGTACCTATACTAGCCACTTTTATTCATATCACCAATTCAACTGCACCTGTGGTGGAACGAGTTATATTGGCTGTTGCTCTAGGAACTTGATTTTCCATGCTCGAGAACATCTCTCAGTATGGCTAAATAATGGTGTAGTAAAAATCATCAACAGTTTACTATCACACCACTTGGTCCTAACCGGCTACAAATCCAGCAAAGAAGAATCGTCCTCTGTCATCTATCTGGTACCCAATAAATTGCAAAGAGCATCCAGCTACTGAATGCTCCAAATAGAGGAGGTTACTGCAATTCACCTGAAACAACTGGTGCTCTGTTTTCAGAAGAAACAGATCTAACCACTATTATTGCTCTGGCCTGCTGTGGAGTCTGCAAAATCATAAGTATCTTTTTACGCTGGCCTTTTTTGATATGGCTGTCCATCCTGCACATACAAATTCCCCTACGCCTCGTTGTTACTGACTGCATGCGTTCACCAGTTTATCCAAGTAGCTAGCTAGGATTCGGGTGGTTTGTACCTATGTGGTTCTCTCAGTTGACGCAAACTAGGTATATCACTGATGAACTCGACCCAGAACTACAGAATAGGCGGTTCTGCATTTAAATCGCTTCGAACTGGCTATCAAACACAACTGATTGAAGTGAGTGGTGTCAAACTGGTCATCATAAACCATCAGCAGCATACAGTTTCATGTATCTACCTATTCGTCACATCATAGATATGATCAGATACTTGTCAATTTTTTTGACTTCCTCTAACATGGATCATATCGCTCAAATGTTTAGTAGAAAATAATACACATTTCTGTAGTTCATACACACTCTGAAATATATACTGTTATCTGACCGCTACCAGAGGTGGCATGACCTTGAAAACCTAATATAAATCTTCTGAGTCTTTATCACCAGTCTGTCTTCTGAAGACAATCTAAACCAAACAACTAAACAAGTCGGAGGACTTTATCACATCACTTCCTAAATGTTAGTTTTTTAAACCTATCTAATATTTATCAAGCGAAAGTATTCGAACTTCGCCTCAGTTAGCTCAGAGGACCCTACAATGTTTCGTTGTTTTTGCTGACTAGGACTATATCATTCTCATACCTTAAATTAACTTCATTTATGATCCCGACTGCTATATGCAATCGAATTTTCATCTCTCAATAACTGAATCATCACAAGCTTGATCATGAGTTGGCATGCGTTACAGAACCACTGGAAAACCAAGAAGTATTGGACAGCTGTTTCGTGCTAGTTTAGGACTCCTCATCAGTGCGCACCTGTTGGGTTTCGAATCCAGATCCTGGCACATACAAGCCAGGCTTTCAGACCATTCAGTCACCGGGACCTCATTCGTAAACTCTTCTCCTACCTGACTTAGTGGACCCTGCTGCTCTATGGTTTTCAAATGGTTCGCTAGCTGATATCAGCACGTGATCGAACCTTTAAAAGTTCAAATCCCAGCAAACCAACGCTTGATAATTAAATCATTCTACCTCTCTTTTATATCTTTATATGTATACATATGAACAAGCCAGAACGCTTGCTTTGTAGAGCTCTGGGACCACATTTTACACTGCATGATCATAATTTAGTACTCACTTAACTCACTCACACTGAGGGAAATAACTGTTGTCTTAAAAATCTCAGTGCCAGAGTAACACTCATCTAACCGAGGAAAGCATGTGTTGAATTGAATATATATGAACTTCCTTTTAATTTATTATTAATTGTATTCAACAACTTTAAATTATTAGAGGCATAACATCCCTAAAAGTAGTTAAACTCCTATTGTTCAGTCATTAAGCGTGATTAAAATCAGACATAAACTGTCTATCACTACTATTATGCTTTCATCAGGAAAAGTATAGTAGCTTGAAAAACAAGCAAGCAAAAGAATTCCCGTAAACGATACTTCTAAATTTAGAGAAAAGAGTGAAGTAAGGTAAATCTTAAAACTTTTAATAATAATAATAAACAACGTCGTAGGCTTTTATTATTTTAAAATATCTTTCATTTATTGATTTTCTTTAAAAAAAGCCAAGTGATTTTCGCTTACTAGATGCCAAATTAGGGTAGCTGCCATTAAAGCATAAATTGAAGAAACTAGGATTCAGTTGTGTTGGTAGGAAGCTCATGCTTTCTTTGTAGAAACTAATCAATGGCGCCTGTTGTCTAAAATTCATGCTTTTCTCACTTGTTCAATTTGGTCGGTAGGCTACTATAGCAAGCATGAAGCGTATATTTGTCTAGTGTTTCCAAGCCAACTTCTTTCTTACAGGATTTTCATCATGAGCTGACATTAGTTAGAGAACCATTGGAAAACCTGCGGGTACTGGACAGCTGTTTTGCCCTACTTTTGGACTCCTCAGCAGTACACGCCCACCGGAATTCGAACCCAGGACCTTCTGGTTACAAGGCGAGCTCGTATAACATTAAGCCACTAGGACCCGATCCAATGGCCCATGGACAAATAATCGCCGAAGACACTGGCTAGGGGTCGCGCTATGTCGTGAATTGGCAGAATTTGGAATTAATGGACCATTGGATCGGGTCCCAGTGGCTCAATGGTCTACGAGCTCGCCTTGTAACCAGAAGGTCCTGGGTTCGAATCCCGGTGGTGGGGTGCGTAGTGCTGAAGAGTCCCAAACTAGGACGAAACAGCCGTCCAGTACTTTTTTTTGATTTACAGCTTGATTCCACACCGTATTTTCAGTACAAGTGTGGAATTTTCAGCATGGATATCGGTAGCCCAAATTTTGCAGGCCGACCATAGATATCGGGTGTGCGCCGGCAGGGAATCGAACCCCGGACCATGTACATGGTCGGCGAGAGTCCTTACCACTGTGCTACCGACTCCCAGGTTTTCCAATGGTTCTCTAACTAATGTCAGCTCATGATGAAAACCCTGTAACTAATCAAATCCCTACAAACCAACACTTGAATACCAACTTCTTTCTGTTTTAACTTCATAGAATATGCCATTGAACTGCTGTTAGAACATTATGGGAAATCATAACGAATTCATCTATGTGATTACTTGCTGGCAACTCGTTTCATACATAAATTAAAACTTCATAAATATAATTGGAAACTTACTCTCCACCGAACAATTGCATGCCAAGTAGCGCAAATATCAGGATGAAAAGGAAGAGCAGGAATAATAATGAGATAATACTTCGCATAGAGTTTAGTAAGGAAAGCACCAAATTCCGTAATGAAGCCCAGTACCTTGAAAAAAAGAAGAATTATGCATATATATATATATTTGTAAATAAAAGTCAAATATATGTTTATCAACAAAGTGAAATAATTTGTTGCTTTACTCGAAATAAATAACACACAACGTTAGGAAATGAAAATTTGGTGTAAGTTCTTTGCAGGATTTTTGAGTTTAAGTGCATCATGACCATTACTTTCCAAAGGACTTTATACAATGAATATGGAGTTGAAGGGTTGATCACTGAATTAAGACTGCGCTATTCTATCATATATGAGTTAAAAAGTGCACCAGATGCCCTAAAATACACTCATGCCGCTGAAAAATGTCTTCGTGTATTTTTGTTGTGCTTGAAGTTTCTGTAGCCAGGAGGTTAATTTTCCGGATAGGGTCGACAGTGCCACGCTCAACCTCTTTTCCTCTACCAGGTTTAGGACCGGCTAGTAAACTAGTGAACTAGTAAAACTGTGAAAAGGCCTTCGACAGCGTTGACTACTAAGTGATTTGGAAACTTCTTCAAACTAAAGAGTGCAGTGCCCCAAACACTTATGAACCTCATTCAACAGCTATATGACAATCCCATATGTCAAGTGATCCACAGCGGAAAACTCAGCGATGACTTTCAAGTAAAGACAGGAGTAAGACAAAGGCTGTCTACGATCAGTGATGATATTCCTGATTGTGGTGGACTGGGTCATATGGCAGTCCGACCGTGGGAAGTGTGAAGGCAGGACTACGCTGGATCAACAAGAAGACGCTTGAAGAGTTGGACCTCGCGGATGATTTGTGTTTAATGTCATATAAGCTCGAAGACCTACAGGCGAAAACCAAAAAGCTTTTAGAAGAAGCAGCCAGTGGAGACAGAATTCCAATTGAACATAGAGAAAACGAAGGGGATGAAGATAACCGGAAACCACCAAAAAGAAGCGCCAAACACAATCGACGGAAGAAGTTTGAATCAGGTCACTTCTTTCACTTATCAAAGGCGGCACCAGAAACACAAGGCAGATCTTAATCACTCTGAAGTCAGTGTCGAAATCTTCTGCACTCAGCATAAAGAACGAAATTCGAGCTTTTAACAACAATGTTAGGTCAGCCAGTTCTTCAATATATGGGTCAGAAACCGGACGCATCCCTGAAAGCCTTTCCAGAAGGTGGTTATCAACAACTGCCATCGCTACATAGAGAAGATCAAATCGGTCGTCTGAAAGGATTAGCAATAATTAACTCTGCTGTGCAGCTTACTGCCCAAATGGCATACAGAAGGAAAGGGAGATAGACTGGGCAATCTGAAACGACTGTTGAGTGACACTCACATGGCAGGCCATTACTTGAGTGAGAGTCAAATGGGAAACGATGATTTGGGCGGTCGAAAGTGACGTGGAGGAGATGAGAGCTAATGAGCAGTCGTGGGACCAGTTGAAGAGGACTGCATATAACAAGACAAAATGGAAATGTTCTGTTGAAGCCCTATATTCCACTCTAAACCTAAGAGAATAATAAAACTGAAAAAACCTTACTCATATATAAAACATTTGTTCAATGAAGAACTACTACCTTACTTATAAGAAGCTAGTTAATTACAAGGGGGAAATGATTGTTATTTATTTAACATAATATCATGATGTGAATTTCATACATAATTTTGAATTATAACCACTGTAATAGGGTAGGTAGTTCATTTCATATTCACAGACAACTGAAAGTCAAAAAACTAGATGTAAGTAAGTTATCAGCAAGTCTTCTACGCTCAACAAAATGCCTTTTCTTTTTCATCTCCTTTATGTTATGTCAGTTATGAAATCAAAGGTTTGCTTTAACTTAGCTTGCGTGACACTATCATGATAGGAGACGTTGAATTTTTTTTAACTGCTTTGACAATCAAAATGTTGACCAGTAAGTAGTAAAGAACAAAAACGGTATGGAGACATTTACGTGAGAAAAAGAAATTATCTTTTGCGATGGGATATATATACAAATATTCGCTTGTACAAATTTGTAAGTAGAATTTCCTCAATGGAGTCTCTTTTCCGAACTAATTTTTTCTTTCCCTTCATATCACACTTCTTGTACAATACAAAAAAGGAAATGTTATGAGTTGTTCGAAATATCCAAGAAGCTGACGGTGTCTACCGATGGGTTATTTCAGCAGTGGAATATTATTTAAAAGAATGGACACGGAACAAAGAGTACTCTTTTCGATAAATTCATCATCAGGCTCTACAATTAATTATATATACATTATATGAATGAATGAATTAGTCTTATGAACGACATTAATGTTTAAATAACATCAAATCAATAATATTGATAGATTACAGCTGAACAGCATCAACATAAAATAAGCTGAATGTCAGAAGAATTAGGAAAGATAATAGTACAAATTCATGAGTTTATAGTTTCTACTGAGGGCCAGGGCAGTAGTAGGGGCTGGCTGGACTTGTTTCTTTTGAACACAGAGCACTGGTTGTTTGAGGCGAATTGCAATAGCCTCTGCTGTTTGGAGCATGCGGTGCTTCGACGATTTTGGTAATTTGTTAGGCACCCAGTATATTATAGAGAAGGATTCTTCTACTGCTGGCTTTGTGACCGGTTTGCACCAGATGGTCTAATATCTAATATTATTTAACTTTATAAAAGGCTTCATCAAGTAGAAAAGTGTTTTAAGAAGACAGTGATATTCCATAGGAAAAGTGAGTAAAAGTTATTTCAAGAAGACGAATTTAATATCAAGCTTGAAATAAAGGGAAATAATAAAATAACTGAAGTAAGTGTAACAAATATCTTCTTAAGTTCACCTCACAATGATAACAGACTACAATGAACCGTGATATTCAAAGTCTTGAAGCAGTTATAACGGGAATCTCTTCAACGTTTAACAGCTAGTTATGAAAAATTCCCATGTTATGTAATTAAGAATACATCAATCAGCAAAGTCCTGAACTCTGCATACAGAAGAAGTTCGTCCAGTCACTACACTTGCAATAGACGTAATCTACCTTATTAGCCAACAAGTAAATTCTACCTAATCTTATTTTCTGTCTTTTCATTGGTATTATTTTGTCTTCTCAATTGTATTACTTTACATTTTCAACTTTCTTGTTGTCTACCCCCACCTGATTTAATTTCTACACCTCACTACCACTGTTACTGACTTGAACAACGCTCAATCTCTAGTCATTTATGTTACGTCATCCAACTTATTTGCTCAATTTCACCTCTACTTAGTCTCTACCTGTAATTACCTCTGTTGCTACTCTGATCTTTGTTGAAACATTTTAGTCAGTTATGTTACGTCATCTAGCTTACTAATTCAATCTTACTTTAGTTGCTGTCTGATAAACCTTGTTTCTATATTACATCATTCTGGTATTACCTGATCAATTATCTAAACTTGACAAACCTCATGTACACACACATACAAATAATTATATATAAATGCGATTGTACAGCTATGTGAATGAATTCGCCGAAAAGAGTCTCTTCGCTGAACGTCTTCTTTTTTCATATGACTCAATGGGGATTTCCAAGCTACTCAAATCGATTTTTGTGACTTCAATTCGAAGCCGTACAGTTATCCAGGGGGGTTATATAAACAGCTGATGTCAACTCAGACCTGTAACTAGTAAAATCCCCGCAAACCAACTATTGATAGTAACGTAAATTGACAACAGAGACCAGAGATTATTGGATGAGAATGGTACCGATCTTTGAGAAAATGGGAACAGTCTAACCTATTCACAAAAGCAAAACAACTAATTAGTAAAGAGATGAATATTCATTTGGGAGTAATTCATAGCAGACAAGAGCACAAAGGATTAAAAAATGGGTTGGAAAACATAAGAAAATAATAAGGCCTACACAGAGTTCATTAACCAGCTATTCAAGAAAAAAAAGAAAAAAGTTAGCACCATGTTTACTATAGTAAAAGAGGCTGGATGAAACATTCCTGAACACAGAGTCCAGGGTTTTTCTTATGGATTGCTAAGGCTTTGACTGCATGAAGAAGATATAGGCAAAATCCTCTTGAACTAAGTATAAAACTTGGGCACTGTGGTAGAGTATAACTCCATTATGGATAAGATTTTATTTTGATAAAATCACACAGTGTTTTATACAGTAATATTAACTGATGACGTTTCAAGCACAAACTATTGCTGCTCATAATCATATCAAGTCACTCACGCAACATTTTATTTCATTTATATACATCAGTGGAATTGATTAGACATTTGAATAAAAATTAATATAAGATAATGTACATTCAGATATAATATCAGTGTTGTCAATCAAATGCAATCAGATGGGAAATAAGACTAGTGTTTTTATAGTCAAAATAAATGACTTGTTAGATTGTTATGATGTACGTGAACCTAAATAGAATTTCAAGATTACTTATTATCCTCCTCTGATTTGACTGACTGGTGGTAATAATATCTTCCATATCTCTGATATTTACGTTGAGTCACTTCTACTGTATGTGTTTGGTGTAGACTCAATGAACCACGATTCAGTAATCAATCTCTCTCTCTCCCACCTAACTATATTACTCTTGAGAATTTCGACTCTGTCCCACCCTATTGTGTGGCTGTGTGTTATTGCATGCAGTGCTATAGCTGAGCTCTTTTCTAAATCACTTATCTTCGTGGAGTCAATCATTTCTAGCCTCAGCTAAATTCTTATGTTCTAATAATCTCACTACTCCTGATCTACTAGTATGACCTAGGTAGTTGACTTCACTCACAGTCATTGCATTTGTAAATTATATTATCTTGTTTAATTGGGTTCACCGGGTGCTTTAGCCTACAGAGCTTGTCTCTGAGTGAATTTGTAGGTTCAAATGCCACCCTAATCCCTCCTTTATTGAGAATCCTACGTAGGGTGTCAGATTTCCCCTCCTTATATGGTAAAACTACTGTAGATGCCTTATATTCTTTCTTGTTTGTGTTATCATTAATAGTATATGTGACTGTGAATGAAATCTCTACTGATCCTGCATAACCAGAAGTAATGATGTGAACTAGAATTGGGCTGTTGACTGTTCTGTGTTCTCCTTCGTTGCATGCAAAATTGGTTTTTACGATCTTACTGATCATTTTTAAAACACAGACTGGCTCTATATTACCAACTGGTTCGGATTTCATGATATCTTAGCCATCAGGTAACAGATTGGTTGGCCACTGATAAATACCATTTATCGTTGTGTTCATTACCTAGTACTTACAGAGACCAATGGGTCGTCTCAAATATACCGTCATATAATGTAGCAATCAGGCACCATAAAAAAGCCCATGGTCCTGGTTTGAAATGCATCCAACAAGGTGTTCTCTTTATATCTAACATACTGATGCCACTCTTAAGATTTTGAGATAATGAATAAGATTTGTAGCTCAGGTGGATGATTTCAGAGTTCTCTGAGGTAGATATTTTGACTACTTGGCTTTTATCCTCCTTCTGGATAGCATTATCATTATTGATTGCAATGTGAATTCAGAGCTGAATATGTCTAGAAAGATAATGTGAGCTTCTCAAGTGAATCATTCACTTCATAGAACACAACGACACCGCACTGAAATACTAGAATCAATTTATAGACTTTGATTAGCATCGTATTGCTCTACAACAAGACCATCAATGAACTTTATAAGAATCTTCGTTGAAACTCAGTTTGTTGGAACTTATACCGTCTTAGGGTTACTTTCAGCTTTCCTATCCCTAAAGATGACATCAGTTAGAGAACGACTGGGAAGTCAAAGAGTACTGGACAGCTGTTTTGCCCTTGTTTGAAACTCCTCTTCAGTACACGACCACCGGCGTTTGAAACCAGTTTCTTCCAGTCATAAAGCATTCTCATAGGCTATTCAACCCTTTGAGGCGAAATCTAATGACCTGAGAATTCCGAATTCTGACAACTGGCGTCATACGTGGCGCAACCACCATCCGACTTCATAGGTCAGTGACAGTTCTTTTACCTGACTTGATGGAAGCCGTCGGTAAACACATCTAAGCGTCAGATTAATTATGAAACCTTGGTACTCTAAATGATATCGCCCCTTGATCAAACACCTATAATCGATCAAATCCCTGCAAACCAACATGGTATATTAATTTCTACTGACTGTGAATGAAGAAAGCGAACAGTTCACTTAAAAGAAGTAATATTCTCTGAAGAAACCTGTGACCACGCAAGAAAAACTGACGATGAAATTCGCAAATAGCTGGAAATACAAACTTTACAAAGACTGACTAGACAGGAAATTCTACGCGTCTTTTATTTTGCTGTTGTTTAAACAGAGTTAATTCTGTCTTTTGTGTGCACATAGTCTACAAAAATGTTTGCTATGAGAGAAATTTTACTCTAAGATTTACAGGAAGTTGAAAATTTCACTTTGGCGTGTAAGATTCTAATTTTTGACAGAGTGAATTTCAAAGAGGCGAAAAAGGAAAATGAAAACTAAAATAATAATAATACTAATAATATGGAAATCAAATTTGCTCATATGACTTATTTGACTTTCTGAACAGATGGATAAATAAATACGTAAATAATAATAATAATATGCGAAAGCAATATGTACGTCACAACATCCTCTCCCTTTCCAAAAAGAAAAAAAGTTAATTAAATATCAAATACCAGAACGAATGAATAGTAGTTGTTAGTAAGAAAGGAAATGAGAAATCAATATTTACCATTTGAAAAATTTACGTAATCAAATTTGTTCTTTAAGTTTGAGAAATAGAGATTCTTTTCAGCTTAAGAATTGATAAGTTACAAAGGGTGAATTAATCATTTCGGCCAGTTCATAGATTTCCCGTAGTCTGGTATCTTTGCACTGTCGATTCGTTTGAAATTGTTGTCGACTAACTAAGATGACAGATATTTGAGCCTGTGGAGAGCAAGTTGTCTTTCTAGCTATAATGGCACTCCTTGTTCACTTAGTAAAGTTCATTACGAACTGGGAAGTAGCTAGGATAGGTTTCTTGTATACACACTCATAACTATCTAATCCCCTAAAAATCCACTCGAAATCTAGACTAACTAATTCTTATGAACTCAAACATAGATTAGATAATATAAAATTAGATAATGAAGAAAAAATGGTTAGTTTTGACATTGTCAGTTTATACACACGTATACCAATAAATATGGCTATAGAGGCAGTCAGAAACGAACTCATTTCTGACCAAGAACTCGGACTTAGGACAAAAGTGCCACTTGAGGACATAATCCTGGGAGTACAGCTATGCCTGACTTCCACAGTATTTAAATTCCAAGGGAAAATATACAAACAGACAGAAGGAGTTGCCATGGGATCACCAATATCCCCAGTGGTAGCAGATATATTCATGGATAAGTGGGAAAGCATAGCGATTGAAACGTTCACCCCCATCGTAAAAGTATGGTGGAGGTACGTAGATGACACATTCACTGTACTTAGAACACAAGATATAGACAGGTTCTTCGAACACATCAACTCGAAGGTTGAAGCAATTCAATTCACTTATGAACAGGAAAATCAGGAAGGGGAGCTCCCAATGTTAGATTGCAACGTAAAAAGGAAGGAAGATGGGGAGTTAAACATTAGTATTTACAGGAAACCCACACACTAAAACAGATATTTGGACTTCCGATCATCCCATCCTATGTCAGTACAAATAGGATTGGTGAAATGTTTAAATGACAGAGCACAAAAATTAAGTAGTACCAAAGAAAATCTAAAACAGGAACTGATACACATAAAAGAAGCCTTGAAACTTAATAATTACCCGGATAAATTAGTCAGGAAATGTGTAAAGAAATGTAAAAATAAAATAAATAATGATAGTAGGGATAGTGATAATAACAATAATAATGATAATAATAATAGTAGTAATAATAATATTAATGACGACACCAACAATAAGGACTCTAAATCATCAGTAGTAATTCCATACAAGGAAGGAACCTCGGAAGCCTTACGCAGGAATAAAAGTGGCTGGCATTCAAACCCACAAACTCAATTAGAAACAAGCTTTGTCAGTTAAAGGATCCTGTAGAGCCTTTAAAACAAAACAATTTAGTTTATCTAATACCCTGCTGGAATGATTGTCAGGTCAAATACATAGGTCAAACCAGTAGAACAGGGGCAGTCAGACTAGCTGAACATAAAAACTTAGCAAAATCTAGATTGGTTGACCCGAATAAGATAATAAATCTAGAGAATAGTTCAGCTGTAGCACTACATGCAGTTACACACAAACATACAATAGGATGGGATAGGATGACAGTTTTAAAATCTAATGTCACAGGGTGGAGGGAGAGATTGATAACAGAAGCTTTGTTTATCGAATCAACTACAAATACATGTAATAGGAATGATTCATCACCTGTCCCAGATATCTGGAAAATTCTACTACCCCTACGACGACAAATAGGAGAAAACAAAGAAAACTATAAAACTCAAGTTTCA
This sequence comes from Trichobilharzia szidati, assembly GCA_944472155.2. Lineage (NCBI taxonomy): Eukaryota > Metazoa > Platyhelminthes > Trematoda > Strigeidida > Schistosomatidae > Trichobilharzia > Trichobilharzia szidati. Next base: position 24,453,802 of record OX235272.1, on the reverse strand, counting down.
AAGTCGTGTGATTACAATTGATATGATTATGAACAATAAATTTTGTTCGAAACGTCATCCAGTAAATAATAATGTTTCACTGTGTGATATATCTAATAAAAAACTAATAAGGTTCCAAACACATTTCCATTTCATCCAATTTTCTGTGGTCCTCTTTAGCTGGCTCTATGACTGCCCGTAGGCCTTCATTTCCTTCTGACACGATCTCCTCCACGTCATACTTGGAACCAATATCCAACTCACTGTTTTCCATTCGAGTTCCAGTCGAGTGTGTGTCTGGCGTGTGAGGTTACTGAACGGTCTCCTTAGCGTATGTTCAATCCGTCTCTGTTCCCTTCTACATATTTGTTGAGCTTCGGGTTCTTGATTTGTTCGTTTCCTCCTAGAGTTTCTTCTTCCTTTTCCTTACTGATTGGCAACATGAACAGATAAGGAAAGCCGTTTGTTGATAAAAGACTGCTAACCGTGACTCATCAAGTCAATGAACCATACCATATAGAAGAACTGACTTGATATCGGTGTCGGAAATCCTAATCTTGCTCCTTATGCTGAGTACAGCAGATGTCCAGAGTGATTTCAGGTTAATGAAAGGCTGTCTTCATTTTCCCACTATGACTTTGACAACCTAATCCATGCCACCTGTAGTTGAAACAACGTTGCCTAGAGAAGTGAAAATGTTGACTTCTTCCAAACTTCTCCCGTCAATTGTGATTAGTGCTTGTTGTTGCTGTTTTCGTTGGTCGGTGATTATCTTCATCACCTCTGTCTTATCTATGTTCTTTTGAAATCTTGTCTTTACCACCTACCTATTCTGTCAACCTGTTGATTTTCGCCTGTAAGTCTTCCAGTTTGCGTGACATTAGACATAAATCATCCGACTTTTAATATTTGTCGTTTGTGTAAAATCCTATCTGGTCGGGTGTGAGGACAAATACTCGCCGAAGACATTGGCTAGTGGTCGCGCTATGTCTTGAATTGGCAGAAGTTAGTATTCATGGTCTGGCCATTAGATTGGGTCCCAGTGGCTTAATTGTCTACGAGCTTGCTTTGTAACCAGAAGGTTCTGGGTTCGAACCCTGGCAGTGACTGCGTACTGATGAAGAGTTCCAAACTAGGACGAAACAGCTGTCCAGTACTACCAGGTTTTTCAATGGTTCTCTAACCGATGTCAGATGATGATGAAATCCTGTAGCCAATCAATGAAATCCCTACAAACCAATACTTAAAAATACCATATGAATAATTTTCACTAGTTTACACACAAACACATATCTGAGAAGCGGCTGACTATAATTTGTATCTTTGGCAAATAGAAGGCCTTTATGTTTATGATCTGTTATGTATCACTCACAATCCTAAACCTTCTGAATTCTAAGTGAAGTTTGAGCTGAATAAAACAAATATAAATTCAGTTGTGCAATTACTTAAAAGTAAAGAAGAAATAATCTACGATAGACTATATCTATTTCACATAGTAAGTCTTCAGCTTGGACGTAATAGTGTAACGGTAGAAGGTGAAAGACTTGGCAGAATAATGTTAATTTGCCATTATGTACACCCAATCTTCAACGCACCATTTGCGCAGATCTTCCATGTTGTGCTACTTCTGACCTTCATATAGTGTTTCTTTGTGTTCCTTTCACGTCTCCCATGTATCGCCGCAGGGCGTTATCATTTGCTTTCTGTAACATCAAATCTATCTCCCTGCTCTTTGATGTGTTTTATGCCGATAAACGTATCTTTATTTACTATTGATAAATCGTATCATTAGCACACGCCACAATAGTTGTTCAAAACCTCTTGGTTTCAACCAGTCCGTTGTGCTGACATTAGTTATTGGGGAATTCTACGATGCCAGTTATTTCAAACTATAACTGTCTTCGCTTCGCGTAATACTTAGCCTAACTTCGAAGGTATACACAACAAGATATAAATGAGACACAAATTCAATCATATATTTTCCTTACCTTGTCACTTTAAAAATCCTTAACAACCGCAAAGCACGTAGAACGCTGATCCCAAAAGATGCATCTGGATGAAAAAATCCCCAGATTATTTCAAATAAACTTCCTATAATAACCTGTAAATAAAAGTAAAACGGGAATGGAACGAAAACAAAGAAAGTTACTCATACAGCAAACAAATACATTCTATGATTTACGAGTTCACACGTTACCTGTGGAATTCTTTGAGTGCTTGCTGGTGTAGATGATATTCTGATGGCAGTGTTATAAAAAGTGTCTCACTTGAGAAATGAGGTTTCACATTTGCTTTTGATTCCATACCTAGACTTCTTTTGTTAAAGAAGCTCTATGTGTGACACAAATGGAGCGTTGGATTAGTAAATACTTGCATTCTTATTTTTCTGATATTAAATAATACAATGTGTATAAAGGGAAGTCTTTCGCTGCTTTACTTACTGTAGCCAGTGTTGCTCAAGGTGCTGTTCTTCCTCCCTTTCTATTTTCTCCTCTTGTGACTTGCCTCATTCTTATGGAGCTAGTTTTGTTAAGTGTGCCGATGATCTAACTGTTTCTATACTCGTTATTTCTCGGTCAGATTGTTACAAAGTGAAAAGCATTTTATCGGAAATTAGTCAGTTGTCCATGTCAAATGATCTTAGGCTGAATCCCTTCAAATGTCAGACACAGGCGTGATTTACATGTGCTGGCGGGTTTCCGTGATTCTCATATCATAGAAGGCACTGAATTTGATACTAAAGCGACTGTTAAACACATTGAAATATGTGTTTCCCTGGATATTTCCCCGTCTTCTCACATCATGTTAATTTCTAGAAAGACATTTTGTCTAGCCTTTCATATATGAGGAGGTTAAAACAGTTCCTACTTTTGTAACGACAGAAGGCAAGAGTCAGGCAACAGATCATTTATTAAGGAAATCAACGCATATTTATATATTTTCATGTACATTGCTATGGATATTTAAGCAAACAAACGCAGTCTTCCGATTGGTTGTTTCTCACGTTAAGTTAATCTTTCATCTATTTGTGACTGTTTCTTGAATGTCAAATCCTCTATATGTTAACTGCATCCACCTATGCAAAGTCTGCTGTGGTCGGTTTTGAATCAATCTTTGTTCACATTTTCTCACGACAAATCTTGGGAACGTAAATATTGACGTAAATTACTGTCTACCAATTTGGCTAGTAGACAGCTCTCACCACACTTTTACAGTTTCGTAATCTTTGTATCATACTTATTCTTCTTTCCTGGGCTATTTAGGACGCACACCAAGTTAGTATTGCCGAAATTCGTCTTTTATCAAGTCTACTCTCATTGACAATCGTTTTTGGAGCGAATTGAGTGTAAGTTACTCTGAGTATAAGTCTTGGAATCCACAGTGACATATAATGATATTTTAGAAATCTTTGATAGCATAATTACGTAACAAAATCAGGAAAAATATTTCGATGAATATCGTTGTGCACCATTTCGAGATGTTCTGCCTTATCTATTCAAATCTTTTAATAGTAGGAGAAGTTACCCTATCATGAACTGGACATTAAAGACTAACAATTTTTTATCTAGTCTTTCATAGTGATTCGTTTTGAGCTAAGTAACTAGCCAAAACGATTCCTGATGATTGTTTACAATCTTATCACCATCGACAAAACAGCTGTGGTAGATGAGTACCTGTTTAGCACCCAACGGGCTATAAGTTCTCATTAGAACCTCAGGATGCTAATCCTTTTGCTACTAATGAGCAAAAGGTTGACATTCGCTTACAAATCTTAAAGCTTCTGGATGCAAATCTGCTGCACACTACTGGCTACAAGATGGATGTTTTGAATTCTGGCTGAGAAAACGTAATCGGTGGTGTCAATCAGATGGAGTGCTTGGCGGATGCTCATTGACTCAACTTTTCACTGATCTTGTTATATCTGGAATTGACAGAAGTCACTAAATTTCAACTTGGTGGCCGGATGATCGACGGGAAGGTTACGTAAACTCAAAGCAATAAGTTATGTTCTTGTTGGGTTGGTTGATATGTGTTTCTGAAGACTTCCAAACAAGGATGAATAAACCTTCCAATTTGCCTTGATGTTCATCGTTTCCCCAACTTTTTCAGTTCTTAATAAAACACCCAGTAAACTTATCAAATTTCTTGCAAGCCTGGAACACCAAAATGTTTTCCACCCGATTTTGCCATCTTTAATGTCCCCATAATGATAAAGAACTCAAGGTCAATTGCCTAGTAACTGCTGCGTTGGTGGTTCAGCAGTAGAATGCTCATCAATTGTGCATAGGGTTCGATGCCCTGCAGGAACACACCTTTACCTCCCCTAGCCGGTTGTAAGCCCAACAAAGAGGGAATTGCAGCAATACCATTTTACATCAGTAGAACATCATAGTTGATAAATAAGCAGTTAACGCTGAAATTGAACAAGTTATCTTACCACACAGTCAAAGATATTGAAAGACGATTCAAAGTAGATCCGTACATTCAATCCATATACTTTCAGTAACATTTCGACAATAAACAAGCCAAGGAATACAAATTCAGCATAGTCTGTAGGTGTGAAGAAAAAATTTCAAGGAATTAAAAACGAATAATGAATATCGTTTCAAACAATGAAATAAATCAAAAAAAATTGCTTGATAAAGTAAGTGAGCTTCATGACATAGTCTTTTTAATTAGGATTTCGAGTGATGTAATAAGCATCTTAGCAATCTATTGTTCCACTACATGAAATAACGACAATGTAGCCAAGATTCGAGTTGGATTTATAAGCTGCTATCCTAAACGATAGGAGCTTGTAAATCCTAAATGATACGTCAGTGGTTCAGCGGTAGAGCGCTGGCCAGCCATGCACGTGAGCCGGGGTTCTAGTCCCAGCCGGCGTACACCTTTACCCCCCTTAGTCGGTTGCAATCTCGACAAAGGAGGCTAGCAACCCCACCCTGTAAAAACAACACTGCTACTTTAAAGCTAAGGCTCGAAGCCCTACGTTCCGCCGCGAACGCAAAGTTATAAAAAATAATCTTAAACTATGTTCTCTATGGAGGAGGTCATGTGAAGAGGAGTTGAAACAGTATGGATTAACATGGACGCGGATAAAAAGTAAATCAGAAGACAGAAGCAAGTGGAGACTTGCAGTTGAAGCCCTATGTTCCACTAGGAACCCAAGGGAACAAAATAATAATAATGTTCTCTATGTAGGCGTGTACTGGCAATTTATGAGATTATTTTGGCAAAGATATTCAGAATTCTCATGTTTCACTGAGATACTTAAGTTTCAGTAATCCTAAGAGTAAGAAAACCTACCGTGACGTCTAGAAACTGGAATGTCCCTTCAACGTTATTCACATATCAGTATTCAAAAGAGGTCAGACTTAGAAACCTGTGGCAGGATATTTATGGCAGAGCAGAAAATTCATTCAGACGCACAAGAATGATTGTAAAATGAGAACACCTTTGTATATTTTGCTGTTATAAGGGAAGAAAGTCTTAAGAAAATTTCTCATAACACCGATCTCATTAATAATGGGTATCCAGGAAGACGGAAAGTGATCGGGCTTCAGTGATAAAATGTTCACCAAACGCCCTCATAGTTCGGGGTTCCATTCCCGGCCTTTGTCTTCCCTTCACGTTCCCCAGTGGAAAGTAAGTCTTCAAGCTTGTGGCTTGATTGTAGCAGTGTTTATTTTTACAGGATTGGGTTGCTAGCCTCATGCCCAACCTTTCTTTTTCATCAGATTTAGTTCTGGCTTAGCGAGGTATAGGAGTTCGTCGGCTGGGGATCGAACCCCGTACCATGAGCATGGTAGGCGAGCGTCCTAACCACTATGCCACCGACTCATCGATTCCCGGCCTACAGAATCTTAAACCTTGCCGGTAGTGGGATCGGCGAAGAGGGGAGGTTGAGAGTAAGGCTAGCAACTGCATTCCTTGAGAAGTAACACCACTGCTAGTGAACTGCAGAACTCAAACTTGAAGCCCTATATTACACTCGGAACCCAAAGGAATAAAAAGAAGATGCATGGATAAAACGTAAATACTTAGAGACATTCACACATATGCATACACCATCGCAGTTTAATTTTTCCTCAATAACCATCAGTAAAAATGTGTTATTTGCTCTGCTTACGCTCACATAGAAGCTAGAAACATTTCTGAGAATCTTCACTGCTAGTCAACAGATTTCTAGTACTTAAGAAAAAATCTTTCTTGTTTGGTGTGTCTCAATAGCATATTTATCACTTCTGCCCTGTGACACAGCAGCAGGAAGCGCGGTCGTTGTTAATCCGGGCCCCGACCGATCCGGCATGATATTTTGTGAGTTTGTTTGAGTCATAGTATTGGATTGGGTAGTTGCTTTTTGTCTAACCGCTATCCAAACAACCTTTCTGGCATGGTAGAACCTACAGGAACATAAGTTCCAGCCAGTGTAGCTCGTTGGGTCATTGCGATACGCAAGCCCGACCACCACGTCAAGGTAGCAGATATCGGTCGATGATATATGTTGATTTCTCAAAACTGAAATATGCAAGAAAAGCAACAAGTTGGCAGAAGAAGCATAAGATGGCATAAAAAAAAGAAAAGGAACCTGAAAGAAACAACCTCCTTCACCAACCGACCTGGGGAGCATCGTTTCAACTACAGGAAGACGGAACTGACGAGGATATCAAAGCAAGAATCGGAAAAGCAAGACAAGCTTTCACTACTCTCAAGTCTGTGTGGAGGAGTCAACAGCACTCAGCATCAAAACGAAGATAAGATCCGGATTTTCAACTCCAATGTGAAGTCAGTCAGTGCTACTCACTATACGGATGGATCAGAGACTTGCACTGCGCGTCATAAAGAGCATCTCAAACAAACTACAGACCTTCATTAACAGTTGTCTTCGCTCAATACTCAAGATCAGATGGCCGGCCAGAAGAGATCAGCAACAGAGAGGGATCTCTGGCAATGAGCGAACCAACACAGCAGGAACCGATTGTGAAACAAATAGGCAGGAAGAAATGGAGATGGATTGGCTGGCCATACTCTGAGGAAACAAACCATCAAGTGAGTGACATCACTAGACAAGCCATTGCTCGAGTGGAACCCGACTGGAAGGGAAGCGGCGAGTTGGTCGTCAGTGCAAGGGTGACTTGGAGGAGGTCACGTGAAGAGGAGATGAAAACGTGTGGGCAGACTTGGAGCCAGGTGAAGACTCTAGCAGAGAACAGAACGCAATGGAGACGCACGGCTGAAGCCCTATGTTCCTGTAGGAATTAAAGGATACAATAAGAAGAAGAAAAAATCACATCTATAAGATTGACTAGCATGACAGACTTGTGAAAAGCGTCCCTTATAGAAGACCTGAAATGAACCTCTGCGTTACATCAGTATGCTACCTTTATTGTTTTTGTTTGGTCAAGCCACCATTTAACTTATATCGAAAGAATCTCGTTCAACTGATCATGCACATATATATATGAAGGTAGATATGATCACATAATCACAGAAATGTTTTCAGGAATAGATAGATAATTTCTAACTATTTTTTTAATGTATCGTTTTCATTTTCGTTCCTCGTTATCATACTTATCCAACTAATCAGTCTGTACTATTTTAATAAGTACTCAAATATGATCAGTAAACAGAATGAGACAGCGTGACACCTGTCAATGCTTTCTACCTACCAACGTCAATACACTACTCACTGATTGACACAGTGAGTGAAAAGGTAAACAAATGTATGAATGACGCTAATGACAATACAAAAACAACCCAAAAGTATAGGAAGTCAGGATAGTATGCAGAAAACAGCAGAAGTTAAATGGAAACTGATTGAGCTTAAATCTTCAAAAGTTTGAAAAGTTTTAGGTCATCAGGTGTGAATTTTCCAGGTACTATAGTAATTCATCCAAAAATCTGAGAACGCACAATATTTTCCAAGTCTTAGCTAAACAAATGCTGTGAATACCACACTGTTATCACAGCTTAGACTGTCCTTATTTAAACTCTTTTCAAAGAAATATGCACTCAGTCAACAATCACATTCACTGTGCATGATGGTTGTAATTTTCAGGGAATTTTCGTAATTTCAGAGCCGAAAATTTCCCCATTGTATCGCTCTTTGAAATGACATGCTGTAAACGTTTCGAACACCATGCACCAGACAGCACCATAACACCGATTACTTTCCAATGGTCAATCAGCCGATATATATTACAGTCCCTTGGATAACCAATCATACTAGGAAGAGCCTACTGGTAAAGTTTCTGACTTCCTCAATGGCTGACACGGATTCAGCTGCTTGAGACAAAATTATCCTAATTAATGTTGCTGACTTTTCCTCACAGATGAGTGTCTGTTAAACACAAAGTCTAGGTATACCGCTTTTTGTCAGGTGCATCCAAGCATTCAAAAAAAGAAAGATTTCTCCTCAGTTGTCCAAAGTGTTTTAATGGCTCTTCAGTTAAATTTATCTTCTTCACATCTGTGAAGTCACCAAAGGGAAGTTCATACTCCTCAATTAGCTTACAATCAAACAAATACATAAATAAACCTTTTCCTAGATGGTATGTATTGACTTTTAAACTATTATCTTAATTCAAGTGTATAGTTTTCAACACTGTTATAGAACCAATAATACAAAAAATTAAGATAAATGCATACAAAGGCAATCTTATCCTATACAACCTTGACCTATATCTTTCTCTTTCATCATCATTATCAATATCCTCATTGTGATTATCATCTTCATATATATCCACATAATATTATTTAATTAACTAACAACTGAATTTACCAGATTTCTTCAGAATCTTTTTAGCATTACCTATCTCATTCTCACTGCTCATCAATACCTTTTTGCTGTCGTTAACATTATCATTTTAGAATCGATGCAGAGAATTATCTACAAACCGGTTTTTGAAGTGTCTGTTCTCTACTTCTGAACACAAAATATGTTAACAAATTAACTCATGCTTAAAGGTAATCAAGGAAGAAGAGGGAGACAGGAAGAAATTAAATTAGTTCAAGTATATATATATATATACCAATTAAATACAAACACAAGGACATCGAATTGGAGGATAAGTAGACTAGAATTTGAGGAGAAAGAAAATAAAAGACCAATTCATAGAGATTGAAATAATATTGACCAAATATAACTTTAGTTGTTAAAAACAAAGACAAATTAAGTTTAAAATTTATGTATTTGTATACAATCTTATGGGAAGCTAATGAGCAGTAAGCAGATTCTTTTGACTTTGTCTATGGTTCAGTGGCAAAATGCTAACCAGCCACTAGGTGTGAGGCTCAGGTTTGATTTCCAGTTTACTTGCCGGTTTTTTATACGTCGGGTAAAAGAAGAAGGCTGGGGATTAGGTTTAGCTATCCCACCCAGTATAAACAGTTCTTCAATCGCTACTCAGTCTTCTAAAGATTGAAGCTCTATTTTTCATTCAGAACTCAAAGAGATGGAAAAAGACATGTGTAGGATAAGATACGTATATTAAATTACAGGCAGGAGATTTTGTCATCCTGTGAAAGGAGGTTATAAAAACACTTCTGTAGATGGTGGTATGCCTAAAGAAATGTGAAATTTTGTCATTCCATGAGTTTTACGTAATTTACGGACAGTACAACAATCAATGATATTAAAAGTCACATAGTGCCTATATTGTATTTCTTTATATTTCATGTACTTTTTAATAATAATAATTTGCTTTATTCCAGAAACAGTACTAGTGGTACAGTGTGGAATTTTCAGCACATATCTACAATATTTGCATCTAATTTTATCCAACGTTTAAAGGGAGTATTTCAAAAATATATATATAAAGACAACAACAGCAAAAAAACACGAAAAACAAAAATAATTTTTAAAAAATGCGAAAAAATACCAAGAAGTAGAAAGAAAAATAAACAGCATATAATAATATCTCAGTATTGGGTAGTGGAAGCTATGATATGATTATGCATGGTGACAGTAAAGCTATAGTCATACAAGAAGTTATGAAATGATATTTAAGAATGTTTATCGCCAAGATGATCAGTTAATTTGGTTGGAACAACTCTAAACAATCATAAAATAACATTTCAGGGTTGTTGTTTTGTTTTTTATTGTCAGGTCTAATGCAGTGTTTGTAGTGGTAGTGTGAGTAATCCTGCATAATACAAAATTTTAAGATGGTGGTAATGGCGTTCACAACCAATGATTGTCAGTTAATATTGCCGAAAAAAATAAAAAATAAGAAAAAACAACCACAAAACTAATAATTACATGATGGTTTATGGCAGGAAAATTCTGTAATACTCATAGTGCTAATATAGTCGGAACCAGTAGATACACAAAAGAAGGAATACAGTAAAGTACACAAAAGTAAGCCAATGTTAATAATTTAGGTAGCTAAGTATGTTTAAGAAGGAGTTCACTATAGAATACAAAATAAGAGAGAAATAAAAGAGCCTAAAATTATGTTATTAACAACAAAGCAAGTCATAGGTTTCGCGCTTAACATTGTCTCTGTCACTTAGAACACGGGCCAAGTATGGTATCGTTGAGTTCCTGTACTTGGTTGTACGAGCATAGATTATTTTATACTGATTTCTGGTTCTACTTGATGAGATACAAGGCGAGAGTTGGGAATAGAGGGGGTGTTGGGGGTCGGAGAGTATGGTTTTAGACCATTTTTCGCATGTATTCAGATGCCTTTCAACTAATGTAGTGACGAGCTGACTGAGTTTTACACCACTAGTCCTACTGACTACCTTCAACATCCTTCTCAGGATGGTATAGTCCTTTTTCAGTAGCCCAGGAAAGACTAACGGGGAGCAGTAAAGTAGAATAGGTAAGATACAAGAGTTGAAAAATTGTGAAAGTAGAGGTTGGGTGATTCCAGATTGTCTAAGTTTCTTAATGTAGTAGGTTAGACAGAACACTTTCTTAGAAATCGTTAGGATATGAGATGTCCAAGTAAGGTCGGAAGATAGAACTAGACCGAGGTATTTTGCATTAGACTTAGTTTCAATTTTAGTCCCCTCAATGCAACAGGCTTCATGAGTACTTACTTGTGTTTGTAGAAACACCTGGCGGCCTGTTTGACACCTGGGCTACCTTTCCGTACATCTACATATTTGCATCTAATACTTATATATACGGTCTAAGATAGTTGACAGTTAGAATTATGATGTGCAGAATAATACGATTCATATAGACAAAATAAATCAAATTTGTGATTTCATATTAGATACGTTTGTTTGATATAACACACAATGAGTGAGACTCAGTATTAATAACTGGATGATGTTTCAAGCACAACTGACTACTCATAAACACATCATTGCAATCACACATCTTACTTATTTGTTTTGCATATTTTTCTCTTCCCCTCCCGTCTTTGTTTTTTTTACGAGTTGAAATTTCCCATTTCTCCGATATAGGCATTGCATCATTTTGAATGTGGACGTATTTCGAGTTGATTCAATCAATGAACAAAGATTCAGTGATTGATCTCTCCCTCCACCCATATATATTACTTTGTAATAGTTTCACACTATCCCACTCTCTTTTGTGTGATTACATGAAAGTGAATGCGCTGTAATGACAAAGCTTCTCCCTAGATTAGTTAACTTAGCGCGGTCAGTTGTTCTGGGTCGAGCTAGATTTCTGTATTCTGATAATCTAAGTGACCCAGATCTACTAGTTTTACCTATGTAACTAATCTCACAGTCATTAAATGATTTCTGATAAATAATATTACTTCGTTTAATTGGATCTGTCGAGTCCTAAAGCCAACAAAGTGTACCTCTAAAGGAGTTGGTTGATTTAAACACCACTCTAATTCCTGCCACATCACGAATCCTACGAAGTCAGACTTGATGGGTCACGAAAGTATAAGACTTAAGACAGCGAAAAATTAAATTTGATCGCTGTTTCATGTGGAACTTCACATAGAACTTTGCAGCTACATGTAAGTAGGTAGGTTAGGAAAAATGTGTGGGTCGCCATACGTGTTTTATACAACCTTCTGAATGTGGGACATGATATAAATACTGAGAATGTATTCACAATGGTAAATAGAGAAAATAAATTCAGTCGACTTCTCTACACGGTAGCCAATAAAATAAAAAGGTTAGAATATAACTTCTCTGCTGGGAGAAATAAAGGGATGTCGAATTTATGCTGTCTAATTTTTTGCCTGAAATCTTCTTATTCTTTGTTTGCTTTTATCTACTTTTGTGTTAATTTTATTTACTCACAGTGATTGTTATTCACTGCTAATTCCCATGCCACCTCAATTCTCTCACACTTATTTCCCCTGTATAGTATTATTAATGTTTATTATTTTAATCCTTTACATTCCAAGCGGAACATAGGGCTTCAAGTCAGAACTTCGAAGTTTCGGTAGCAGTGGTACTTATTTTTACGGGATGGGGTTGCTAGCCTGATGTCCAACCTTCCCTCTTTACAAGTTTTTTACTGGCTTAGAGAGGTTTGAGAGTGCGTTGACCGGGGATCGAACCCTGAACCACATGCATGGTTGGCGATTATTCTACCTCTGTGCCACCGACTCACCTAGATAGTAGTATTGCTCAGAAATACATACTGAACAAACATTCTGTTTTACAATATTGTACTTCAAACAATTCTGTTTCTATCTTGACTGACTCAGCTTAAAGTATATATGTAGTAATGAGTTAGATTCTGAACTTCTAATGAACCTATGCGTCTAAGTTAAATAATTATGCGGTTAAAAGTAGTATGTACGTGTGTAAGTGAGAAGATTTCATATGGATGGAAATTTCAAAAGTCGCATTAATGAGGATATAATAGTTGGGCTCAAGACCGATTTCGTCAGAAACCGAAATAGTCTAAATAAATAAATGGAGAAAAGAAGAAGCGCTTCACAGTCAAACTTCGGTAAACAATGAGTTTTAACTCTGCCTTATGTATCACACAATAAATGTGGTATATTACCAAGTACATATTTTAGGGTATGCTTCTTATTTGGGTCTATATTTCGTTCTCATTAATCGATAAAGTAAAGCAATTTAGCGAGTAGAATTCGCTATCCCTTGCATGTCCTAAAATTATACTATATTTCCTAGCAAGACTAAAATAAACAACGCCCAGATTATTCAATCCTCCGGTACCTTATCATTAATTAATTTAAAATGATATGATGCTCGCTATTGACTGGCTACAGGACAAAGTTGCCTGGAGTTCTAGTGCGAGGTCGTGACCAGTGGGATCCACTATGTCAGGCGTGAGGTCAAATACTTGCCGATGATATTGGATGGTGGTTGCGCTAAAACCACAAATTGTTGATCGGCCTTTGGTTCGACTCCCATTGACCGAATAGTCCAAGGGCTCACTTTGTAACTGGGAGGTTCTGGGTCCAGTCGCCGGTGGTTGCGTGCTGCTGAGTACGAAACAGCTGTCCCATACTCTCTGATTTTTCAATGGTTTTCTAACTGATGTCAGCTCATTATCAGGCTTGAAGTAATTTAATTACCCATGTTTTACAGTATCAGCATTAATTTGATCTGTTGCATTTACACAGTTTTCTCATTAAAGTTTTTGTAAACATGTGTAAGAACAAGTAAATTTAATTTAGATGATTTCAAAAAATCTCAAAACAATCATGAATAGTTACAATCATACTATTTTTGATTAAAATCAGCGTTTCACATACCACTTTACATTTACATGTTAAACACAAAATAATCGAGCAAAGAAAATTCTTCTCGATAAATTCCTCTTCCGGCTCTACAATCATAATATATGTTTATATACACAGAATATTCTAGATTAGTAGTTAACAACAATATTAGTGTTTAAAATATGTTTTAATATCTATTTGTAAAGTATGATCAATGCAATTACAGTTCATTAGAGATGCTTAAGTCATAATGATAATAATAATAAAGATATAATAGCGAATAGAATATCAACTGAAATTAGGGAAATTCCACAAAAATTCCAGATTATTCAAACCTGGATGGCCAAGGTAATGATAATGTCTGAACTAACTTCTTTTGGATCCATAAATTAGGCTTGTTAATATGGATCCCCACAGCCTCAGCAATATTTAGTAGTCGAACGGTTAAGGCAAAATTGAGATTCGTAGGTATGCGGTAAATGACCCTGAAAGCATGATTAGCGTCAATCTTGTGTTCTGTCTCCACAAGATGAGACAGAATAGCGCTGCGAATAGATTTATTGATAAGAATCTGAATCTGAAACCAAAGCAGCTCAAGTTACCAACAGTTCCAAAAAAGCCTTATTTTTACAGATGCAGTTCCTAGGAGACAAAACCAGTGAGATACTAACACAGCACCTTAGAAATGCGATGAAAAGAGCATTCCCTGCTGCTGAATTAGGCTGTATCTTTAAAACCACTCCTCTTCTGCGTTCGGGAATAAAAGACAAACTGCCTAATTTCGCCTCTTCCATGTGTATCTACCAATTGCTCCTGTGGAGCCAGTTACATAGGCCGTACAATTAGACATGTTTCTCGCCGAATTTCTGAACATCACCCTGCCTGGTTAAGCAAAGGACAAGCAAAATCTATTCGCAGCGCTATTCTGTCTCATCTTGTGGAGACAGAACACAAGATTGACGCTAATCATGCTTTCAGGGTCATTTACCGCATACCTACGAATCTCAATTTTGCCTTAACAGTTCGACTACTAAATATTGCTGAGGCTGTGGGGATCCATATTAACAAGCCTAATTTATGGATCCAAAAGAAGTTAGTTCAGACATTATCATTACCTTGGCCATCCAGGTTTGAATAATCCGGAATTTTTGTGGAATTTCCCTAATTTTAGTTGATATTCTATTCGCTATTATATCTTTATTATTATTATTATTATGATTTAAGCATCTTTAATGAACTGTAATTGCATTGATCATACTTTACAAATCGATATTATTTAAAAAACACTAATATTGTTGTTAACTACTAATCTAGAATATTCTGTGTATATAAACATATATATATAATTGTAGAGCCGGAAGAGGAATTTATCGAGAAGAATTTTCTTTGCTCGATTATTTTGTGATTTACATGTAAGTAAAATAGCAGCTACGATTTCGTATAAATACATTTGTTGACTTCGTAAATAAGAAGAATGAAAAATAATATAGTATAATGAAGTTGTTCTTTCGTCCCTTAGCATTCCATTTGGAATATAGAGCCTTAGACTTTGGAGTTTCAGCAGTGGTGGCATTGTTTTTTTACAAGGTGACATTGATAGCCTCCCTTCCAACCGTTACTTTATTCCTGGATTACTATGGGCTAGTAAACGAGGTAATTGCGTCAGTCGAGAGCTGAACTAGGATCACGTGCGTGGCTGACGAACAAATATATTGAAATATCTGACCCCAAAACAAAGTGTGACACATTACCTTGTCTAACAATTATTTAGGTCATCCTTAGAACCTGGCCAGTGGACTTCAATCGATACTAAGTACTAAGTTATTTTTTTCGTTGGTCACTATTTGGTGACTAATTCACCTCTGTGTTTTGCCGGTTAGTTGAAACTAGCATGGCTGACTGTCACGCTGTTTCTAGATTTTGAATAAATACGAGTTTCCCAAAGTCCTCCAGAATATTAATGACTGCGGAAAAATATGTAACCTAACTTACTAGAACTTCTGGCTAAAGGATAAACCACATGTTTCATAAAATTTGATCAACACATTGTCGTGTTTATTACGTGGTTATAAATTCATATCCAGTGACGTGCAATTATCAAACAAACAAACACCTCCCTACAGATGAAAGAGTAAATTCTTTACAGAGGCGACCTGCTTGAAACTTGGGCCACCATAGACCTCCGTCATTATATGGCATATAATTTCTCTTGTTCAGTCTCTTATAATCTAATAAAATATGACTTGTAATGGTACTGTTTACTCTCGTGAGTATTTGAAATATTTACGACTTGCTGATTCACTACTCTTTACTAAACTTGAGAAGAAACATTTTTTTCTCCTTCAAGTTCCCCAGTGGAACATAGGGCTCCAAGCTTGTGGCTTGAAGTTTCTGTAGCAGTGTTTATTTTACAGGATGGGGTTGCTAGCCTCATGCCCAACCTTTCCTCTTCACCAGCATTATTTCTGGCTTAGCGAGGTAAAGGAGTGCGTCGGCCGGGGATCGAATCCTTGACCATGTGAATGGTCGGCGAGCGTCCTAACCGCTATGCCACCGACGCACAAAACATTATCAGGGCGAGGCGCATGCAAATAACACACAGCCTTCTTCAAACCTTGCATACAACCGTTAGGTTGCGTACTATTCCATCGCCCTTGGCAGATCTGGCAACAAAAGTCACGAGAACACCATCAGAGCACATGACAGGTTAGGTACCCCAAAATGCTTGTCACCGCCTCGAGGTGGAGACGAGGTGAGTTGGAGAACCTGGACAACGATCCCAGTACCTCTCGCATGCTAAGCGAGAAGAAACATAATCGTGGGCATCCACACATTCCAGTACATAAGAAAACTATTCCTGAGGTTTTTAGTAAAAACTACAACTGCCAAAGAAACTACCTGAAGTCTTTTACTATTCAGCTATGTCCTTAGTTCTCAAAATGTACTCCTGCACTTTTTCAATTGTCCTTCAAACAAATGTTCTGAATTTCGCGGAGACAAAGAAGAAATATCATACAGGATTGGTTTGAATTTTAGGTCAGACAGCAGTTGTGTTGGGACCAACTATCCTCACATTTATTTAAAGATTCTAGACAAATACAAACTATTAAGCGATTAAAACTCCGGCGAGAATTCTATACACTATATCAACATTATTTAGCGTAATAATTAATAATAGATATTTCCAACTTACATAAAAAAGTAGAAAGCCATGCAGGTTGACCATGGTGTTCAATAGCTCCACAAACAGTGTTTAAAAATACAAGTATAATTACAGCCCAATAAAACGGTTGACTTTTAACCATTCTTCTTATTGCATATCTGTATAATTAAGAATAAGTTAAAAGAAAGGAAAGAGGATTAAAACTGTATGATTACTGTGCCCAATAGAGACTTTAATACCTTATAATATATTATCCTATCAAGGATCTGAATCAGGAAATTAAGACAGGCATCCATGTACTACAAAATCATTATGGAGGTCTACAGGGCTTAGGGCAAGGAAGAAGACACTAATTCTCAAAACTATTGTCAATTCAGTGCTCCTATATGGTTCAGAGACTCAACTAGCATATCACCAAAACCATTTCTAACAGATTGCTGCAGGCCTTCGTTAACAACTGATTTCGATCGACACTGAGTATCAGATGGCGAGCCAGAAGGGATATGCAACAAAGAACTCTGGCGGAGAACCAGACAACAACCTGTGCAGGGGCAAACGGATATGGATAGAATATGCAATGAAGATAAATTCAGGTGACATTACATGCCATGCTTTAGAGTGGGACCCGAATAAGAGATGATCCATTGAGCGTGGGTCCATTGGTGACCTGGAGGAGATCATATGAAGGAAAGACGAAAGTATGTCAGCAGTTATAGAGCCAGCTGAAAGTGATGACAGACAACCAGATGCAATGGAGATGCGCTGCCGAAGCCTTGCATTCCAGTCACAAGGCATGAATAATAATTATATTAAATAGCAGCACAAAATTTTACCAACAAAAACTGGATGAAATAAAATATGACAATGCTGTTCCTCCTTTGTCAGTGTTCATGGAATCCATTCTTAACTTCGTGATATCACATCAAAAATTTCGACTACTAAATATCTGTGCAGTTACATACTGACACAATGTTAGATGGTTCAAGGAAATCAGCGGGAAGTCCTACAATTAGGTCTTGTGTTTACCAGCACTCGTCAACAAGGAATGTCTGTAATCTTGAAGGAACTGACTTCCCTTCTGAGATTTGAACCCCCCCCTAATCTAGTGATGCAGTCACAGATGTTAACACTGAACTATTCAGATTCACGGCTGTTTCTGTAGGCCTGTAAAGGATACATGGACTTGTCACTAGGCAGTTACCATTGTCATACGTCCAGTCCTTGGTTTGGTGCAGACTGAACTCTATCAGTCAAGTCTGTGACATATTCATCAAGTTAGGTGACTGGTCATCGAGGTGGAATTCAGCACCAAGGACTCACTATTTAGTTACACTCCAGTGGCCATTCAATCTATACTACCACAGTGTTCAGGTCTTACGCATATATCGATAAACATTTGCTTGTGAAGTTAAATTAGCATTTTGACAGCTGTATGAAAATTACGAGTCGAATTTTGCCTTTTATCTAGTCATGTTATGTAATAGCTGATGTAATATCTTCCTTTGATTCCAATTCCTAGTTGTAAAATAACATGTATGTGTAAAGTCAACAAAGCTTAACTGGTCATTACATAAGTACCACTGAAGTTATTTATTATACTTGATCAATAGAGTAGACATAGTCGACAGAATTATCAGTGTTTCAGAGGCAGTATAATAAAGCAAAATTTCCATGATTTTGAGTTCCATCTCTTATTTTGTCACCCGGTATTGTAACTTCTTAAAGTCACAATTCGAATAATCGACTTAGTTCTGCGTAATCTATTTACTTCATTTTTCATTCTCCCCGTGTTGCAGATCTACCTAGGTGACTTTTTAATTCACTGGACAGGAAAGATTCTGAGAATCGTTTGCAGATGCTTTAGTTACTACAAAATATTTCAGTTTTTATTATCTAAAGTAATCTTAAATAACATAATTTTTCTAGGTACTTTGCTAAACCGTGCGTCGGTGGCACTGCGGTAGAATGCTCGCTGACCACGCCTCATGTGGTCTGGGGTTCGATCCCCGACCGACGCACTCCCAAACCTCGCTAAGCCAGTAATAAGACAGCTAAAGAGGGAAAGTTGGGCATGGGGCTATCAACGCCATCCCGTAAAAAATAAAACACCACTGCTATCCAAACTTCATGCCTCTAGCTTGAAGCCCTGTGTTCCACTGAGAACGTAAAGGAATTAAAAAACTTAACTAAACTGGTAATACTTAATGAAGCAAATTAATTGAGAATTTCACATTTAAGCTCTAAATCTCCCGAAGTTACATTTGAAAACCCAAAATCTTCAAAGCGCAAAATTTGATCCACTTGACGGCATGAATAAAACCAGGGGATCAAGCTAGAATGTTACACAACACTTACGTCTGATTCATTAAAGTAATTAAAGTAATAGCCAACTTTACTAAGAAATAATGCTGCGGATCTATTTTGCTAACAACATGCGACTAAGTAATTAGGCTCTGCAGAATGTGGATAGTTGAAATTGATCCAGCCCTCTACTCTTACCCGGCTAGAACGAAATATCTACGTAACCGAAACGTTATCCAAGTGTTTATATCACCTTGATGTCGCCAGTAGGTAGCACATATTGAGAGTGGTTTCCACCTGGTAAATTGTATTGGTCACTCATGATGTCTGAATACTTCCTGCCTTTCAAGGAAACCGCAGTGACGTTTTAGCGTGAAAGATAAACTCTGTAAATGGCTAACCGCCTCCTACAATTCTTCTTGTGTTGATTAATGTAAGTGTAGAACTTGGACACTGTGGTAGAATGTAATCCCATATTAGATAAGCTTATTTTAAATATCACACAGCGACTCATTATTAACAAGTGGATGACGTTTCGAGCGTAAATTATTGCTAATAATCATATGAAATTTAGTCACACGGTTTTACAGTTTGTCTTGTACATATATTTTCTCTCTTTCTGTTTCTCTAACTTCCCTTTGTTGTTTGTCGCCACTTTCATATCTCCGGTATAGGTGTTGCGTCATTCCGATTGCAAATGTGCGGTGTTGAATCGATAAATAAAGCTTCAGTGATTAACCTCTCTCTCAGTCCACCTAACTATATTACTTTTTAATACTCTCACCCTTTCCCACCCTATCGCTGTGTGATTACATGCAAGTGAATGCAGTGCAATGGCTGAACTTTTCTCTAGGTTATTTAACTTAAAAAAGTCAATTATTCCAGGTCTAACTAAATTTTTATGCTCCAATAATCCATTTGAATCTGCTCTACTAGTATGACCGATGTAAACGACCTCACTCACAGTCGTTACATGACATTCGGTAAATTGTATTATTTTTCTTAATTGGACATAATGGGTCCAGATGCAGTTGCAGTCTTATATCATAACATTGTCTCCAGCTTAGACAAGGGGGCTAAATTTGTTCGCTGCACCTTCCTAAATTAGACATCTGCTTTCGACTCAGTACCTAGGGACATTTTACTTAACAAGCTTGCTGAAACTCAAACTGACTGTTGGGTTGTCAAATGGCTCCATTCTTATTTTTCAGAAAGAAAGCAATACACTGTATGTCAGGGAAAGTCGTCCACTTCGTTGCTTACTGAGGCTGGTGTCCCTCAAGGCGCTGTCCTTTCTCCTTTTCTGTTTTCTTTCTTCTTGCATGACTTGCCTCACTCCGATGAAATGAATTTTGTTAAATATGCCGATGATCTAACTGTTTCAATGTCTGTTAACTCTAAGCTTGACTGCACTAAAATAAACAACTTTCTATCAGAAATTAGCAAATGGTTTTCGTCTAACGGCCTTAAACTTAATCCTTCCAAATGTCAGACTGTTAATTTCAGTTTCCGATGTAAACGGAAGTTAAATGAAGCCGTTGGTTCCTATGGTCCTTGCAAAATCGATGATTCTGATATAGAAATCAAGTCTGAAGTTAAGTACCTTGGATTAATTCTCTCTTCTGACCTATCCTGGTCCTCTCATGTCTTAGCGATTTCTAAAAGAATATTTCGTTTGACTTTTTACAATAAGAAGTTAAAGCACTCAGGTATAACTCAACCTCTACTCTTACAGTTTGTCAACTTGTGTATTTTACCTATTCTTCTTTATTGTTCACCCTTATTCTTTCCTGGATTGCTTAAAAAGGACTGTCATACTTCTTAGAACTCTGAAGACTGTTAGTATGACCAGTGGTATCCCATTGGGCCATATCGTTGACATTGTCACTGATAGGCACTTGATGTCATGCAACAAATTCGCTAAAGGAATTTTGTCAGACTCTGAGCACCCACTCTACCCGCAGCTGCAACCTTGTGTCTCCTCAGGCAAAACAGGAAGTCTTTTCAGAAGAATTTATGCACGTACATCTAAGAGTAAAATTCCACTATACCATATTTAGCACGTACATTATGTGATGAAAATAGCGTCAGGCATGAACTAACTAACCTTCTTAGCACCACTAAATTAACCATTTTCTTCACTTTTAAAACGTCATACTTTATTGTTATTGTATTTTTTACATTATAATCCTCTCAATTTTTTCGTTTTTTTTTCATAGGTTTGGTCATAATTTTAAGCTGTATTATGACTGTTAATTTTTTATTTACCCTCACTATACTATATCAACAGAACATTAGACCCAAACTGAATCGACAATACCGTTTGAAACAAACTCACTGTTATTATTATTATATCTAATAATTGTGTCGTAAATGTGGACAAAATCCTCCGATTAATTTTGTTTTAATTTTTAATTTTATATATATTTTGAGTAAATCAGATGCAATATTGTGACAAATACTGAGAATTCCATTCTGTATTATAAGTACCGTTTTTGGAATAAAGTAGATTATTATTATTGACATAGTTTATCTTTGAGAGAGTTCGTTGGTTTAAATGCCACCCTAATTTCAGCCCCATTGAGAATCCTACATAGGGCCTCTGACGTTCCTTCTTTATACGGCAGTATTACTCAGAGGCTTTGAATTCTATATTATTTTCGTCATTTTTATTGCTAATCTTAGTTTTTCTATGGTTCTTCATATATTTTTGAATAAATTCTGTTGGGTAGTTATTCACTAGTAATGCTTTCCTTCATTTGTTTGATTTCATTATTTAAATCTTCTTGTGCTGATATCTTACTATTCCCTGTTGACAGCTAAATACAATGGTAGGGGTAATTACTAACAAATCTGATGATTCTTCACGAAGCAAATTTGTTTTGTAGAGTTTAAGATACATTTCAATTGCTGTTTTTTCATCATGAAAAGGTGCCAGTTTTTTGCTTATCTGGATGCTCACTTTTTGTCTCAAGTCGTCTCATTCGTGAAAGGAGTTGGCAGAAGTTGTAATTCGTGGTCCATTAGATTCCATCCCAGGGGTTGAATGTTCTAAGAGCTCGCCTAGTAAACAGATGGTCCTGGTTTCAAACCCTAGTGGGATGAAACAGCCATCCAGTACTCTCTGACTTTCCGACGCTTCTCCAGCTGATATTAGCTGTTGATTACAAATGTAACCAATCAAATCCCTACAAACCAACTCTTGATGAAAAAGGAAGGTTGTTACAACAATTTAGGTTCAGTCTCTTACCGAATTCTCTTTTCTCTCCTCCAACATCCTTGACAACGTTCTTTTCGACGTCTCAATAAATCACCGTAAGATGAATGGGCTATAAGTTATGAGAAAGGTAGAAATAAACACATGGTTAGTAAAGATTTTATTCACAATTAAAGTTAGTTAAATTTGACAGTACTGCAAATATGTTCAATTTGATATAAGTATAAAACTTGGGCACTGTGGTAGAGTATAATTCCATAATGGATAAGATTTTATTTTGATAAATCACACAGTGTTGTACAGTTATATTAACTGATGACGTTTCGAGCACAAACTATTGCTCATAATCATATCAAGTTATGATTTATGATTGATATGATTATGAGCAATAGTTTGTGCTCGAAACGTCATCAGTTAATATAACTGTACAACACTGTGTGATTTATAAATGTAGATAGTATTTTTATCATTCGAGTGAAATCTCTCCTTTTGAGAACTGTAGCCACTTACTTACCTTCGACTGAAACATATAGATGTATAACACAAGGCAACCAGCTACTGTAAACAGTATGAAAAAAGAGTTAAGTTTGGTTTTTCTTCAATAACAAGGGAGTTTACATTCATGGATGAACGATAGATAGTGCAATATAATGTTTTACTCTTACATTCAAGAAACACCTTGGTACTGCTTTACTTCTTTTATTAAGTTATAATAGAATAACGTAGACGGTTCAGAGACTTGGTGCATCAGAACAATCATTCCTGACAGGCTTCTGATTTTTATCAACATATGACTTAGCTCCATATTGAAGATCAGATGGCCGGTCAGAAAGGAATGGCCACAAGGAACACTGGCTGGCAACAAACCAGGTAAGAACCTACTGAACAACAAAAATGTGCGGAATAAAATGGAAATAGACTGAACGCAAATTGAAGACACCGCTGAGAGACATAACACGCCAGTTCATCACTCCAGGGGGAACCTTAATGGGAAACGACGAGTTATGCATGGGTCCGAGGGTGAAATGGAGGAGATCATGTGAGAGGGAGATGAAAACTATTGGACAATCCTGGAGCCAACTAAAAATAGCTGCACAGAACAGGATAAAGTGGAGGTGTACCTTTGAGTCCCTATATTTCACCCGGTAGCCAAGGGAATATTAATGATAATACTAATAATATAATAGTTTAAATAATTCGAAATGAAACAATAAAGTCCATTTCACGGATTATTTTTTCTCCCTCAATTGTTTATGATTCAGCTCATTTTAAACGTGATAAAATATGAAAAAAAGCAAATATTTTGTTCAGTTGAATGAAACAAAGAAAGCCCTCTTTTCATTGCGTGACTGCACATTGTAGGAAGAAGTAAAACCTGTCTAACAATGGTTAATAATAATAATAACAATAAGGTGAATTTGATTTAGATTCCAAAAATGAAAAAGGAAGTTCAGCGATACAAAGCATATATGCTTATTTTTTAAACAGGAAGTTAAGCCTCGTTTTTTTCATTCAAGCATTTCAAAAGGTTAAAAGGAATTATAATGCCTAAGTGTTGATGGCAAAGAAGTGAATCGAAAGATTACGGAGAATTTATTATTGTTCCTTCAGGGTTCTAAATAGAATATAGGGCTTAAAAAGCACATCTCCATTTCACCCTGCTTTCTGAGGTCATATTAGCTGGCTCCACGAGTGTCCATTAGCCCTCATCTTCTCCCCACAAGATCCCATTCATGTCACTCTCTGACTAGTATCCAACTCGCCGTTTCCTACTAATATTCCATTTGAGTGATGGCCTAGTGCGTGTTGTCACTCAGTGGTTTACTCAGCCTGTAACTTATCCGTCCCCGTTTTCTTCGGCGTATTTGTTTGGCATTTGTTTCCTAGTTGATTCATTGCACTCCGGAGCTCCTTGGTGATCATCCTTTCTGGCAGGTCGTGTGATCGTTGAGGATGGTTTGAGGGTAGCTATCAATAAAAGTCTAAAGCCGGTTAGAAATGCTTTTGGTGACACTCCAAATCACTGAACCAGATAGAAGCACTGACTGACTTCACACTACCAGTGAAAATCTTGGAGTCATAATAAGTTATTAGTTATAATAACAGGCTATTAGGGATCAAAATGTGAAGAATACTAATGCGTGAGAAAAAATGACATCTATCATCCTAAGCTCATGTATTAATTTTCTGTCTTATATTAACTAGTCGCTACTTATTTGCCAGATACTTCAAATGCCCAGAGGACATCAGGCACCTAGGTGTTCGTTTGCTTCTCTCTGTGAAAGGATTCCTACAGCCGGTAAAATAAAGAATTCTTCTCAAAATAGAACATTTCAGACGTATAGATCCACTTTTTTATTCCTTTGCGTCCCCAGTGGAACATAGGGCTACAAGCTTGAACTCGAAGCGTTCAGTGGTGGTGATTCTGTTTTTCGTGGAGTGAGGTTTTTGGCCTCATACCAAACCTTTCCTCTTTACCAGGCTTACCAGACTGCAAAATCGAACCCTGGACTACGCGCATGATTGGTAAGCAATCTACTGCTCAATAAGCCCATTTCAGCCCAATAATTGTCGCTTTTACCTGATTTTCCAATATTCCGGTTCAGATTAGTTTTATGATAACTGAAAAAGGGATATAGGGTGCCTTTTTGGTCTAATTTTTGACTTGCTTATGAAATTTACCAGTATATAAATGCAAGACACAATTCACAATAACAGTGGAACAAATTATCCAATAATTTCAATACTAAAGCACTATCAACTAATTTGATGGAATCAGGTCAGGCAGATCATATTCAATGAGTACAAACAGTAGTTTGGTCTTCCAGAGCCACAGTAATTTGCTCGCAGTGATATCAATAAAATAATTTCTGTTTTGCACATCAAGTATGATGTCAAATATGAACAGGAGTTCCTAACGCCCAACAGTATTTTCCAGTCTTCCGTGAGAAGTGGAGAAACGGTAATTAAGAAATGTAGAACCATTGTAGATAAGAACATTTAAACACACCTTAAGGAATCCATCTGAATTCATTGTTTTTGTGAAAGATGTGAGTGTGGAAGATAAAGCAGTTATATCTCTATATGTTTATGCTGTATGGCTGCGCACTGTGAGAAATGGTCGCATACAAGTTGGGAAGAAGACCATCTATCTATTGTCAGAAGAGTTAAACTACTTTATTTGAAGATAAGCCCTGAGTTAATGTCTTATGTTTAGTGATGAATTACACCAATGAATAGTTGGGTTTTCTGATGCACTTCTGTTTGGGGTGTATTCTTCTTAAAAACAGAGAACAAAACAGCTACTGTGTAATACACAGTGACATTTAACTTGAACTATAGCTACATGAACCAATCATTATTTCTATACTAAGTGAATTTTATTCATTATTGTTTTTTATTTTATTCCTTTACGTTCCCAGTGGAACATAGGGCTTCAAGCTGGAGGCCTGAGGTTTCGGTAGTAGTGGTGTTTACTTTTACGGGATGCAGTTACTAGCCTCATGCCCAGCCCTCCCTCTCTACCTGTCTTATTACTGGCTCAGCGAGGTGGAGGAGTGCGTCGGTCAGGGATCAAACTTCGAACCACGTGAGGTGTGGTTGGCGAGCATTCTAACGCAGTGCCACCGACACACACGGGTGATGATGATTGAAAAAGCAATAAAGTATGAGTTGTGTCAGGATTTAGACCGCCAGATTCTGAAGTAATAGTCTGAAGCTCCACTGCCAGACTGCTAGACCCAACTACTAACTAGGTTATCATTTCACTGCAGTTACTGATGTCTCAGACAGTCTCAGTGTCTGTTATATTATTCTCAGAGATTTTCTAATTATAATTGGATGGAAAAGCCTGAGTTATGCACACAGAAGAAACTTCTCCACCCCCTCCTACTACCGTGGGTTTAATTTCAAGTTTATTTGTCATCAACATTTTGTTATCAAATTTTTTGCAATTTTTCTTATAACAATTTTTAGTAACTAACCCATTCAATCTTTTCACCTATTATCTAGTTTATTTTCATAATTGTCTCCAAACTCCTTCACTAGCATCTAATCTTTCTAAACATGTCTATATTACGTAACCCTACTCACATCTTACCAATCTTCACCCCACTTAGTTACAGCTTTGATTATTAATCACACATTTTAACTTCTTCATTATTTTGATGATATAATCAACAACCCACACTAACTGTTATTTTGATTTTGACAAACCTAATGTACACACACACACAAAATAATTGTATATATTTGCGACTGTACAGCTAAGTGAATGAATTCGCCGAAAAGAGACTCTTCGCTGAACTAATTTGTTCTTATTTCAATGTCTTAATTATAATGTTACATATTAGGAGGAATTCACTTGTTAGGTAAAATGATGTTCATTTTTTCATTTGGTACATTATACAGTATCAGTGAAATCTTCCGACAACCTAGTGAATCCTTTCTTTGTGAATCCTTTCTTTGTTAGAGGATTTCTTGAATTCCTCTAGCACGGTAGTCAGACAGTGTTTGTTGTCAAGTGAGCTGTGGTATTTCATCTTTCAAAATAGGACGAAATGGAATAATTTCTTTGACAGAATGGCTTCCACTAGAAAGTTTCTGTGATTCTCGGATGAATACTTATGACAGAAAATCCTGCAGTGAGGTGTCAGATGTTAACTAACAACCAGCCCTCTTGTTTGACTGGAAACTGTAGAACAAAGCAGGTGGAAAACGGTGTAATGCCGTTAAATGTCAAAGATATCACTAAGTAATCCCCACCTTCACTCTGAATTACAAGCTCTCAAAATCAATTCAAAGCTGTTTATTGTAGTCACACTCATATAACACTTTGTCTATCACATTCATCACGTTTTATACTGGTAAGGAAGGTTAATCACTCCCGTAATCAATGACTCAACTATAATCTGTTCATTGGGTACATCACACAATGAAACAGTATTATTAACCGGAAAACAGCTGATATGTTCAGGAACAATAAATTGTGGTTGAACGTTATCCAGTAAATAATACTGTTTCAGTATGTGAAACAGCCAATAAACAAATTGATGTGGAATTAATTACTACTGTGGTGTCCAAGTTTTACTTCAGATATTCAGCAAGTATAGGCAAGAAAATATTTTATACCTACAAGTTAGCTATTAGCGCATGAAGTGATTAAGTGAAAATAATCACTTAAGTAAATTTATTTGCGTGCTGGAGGGAAACAGAAAGGGAAGGAAATATTGGTGGCACAAATAAGCTATTAAAAGTCGCTATGCATAAGTCTGTGGTGTAATGGAGATTTGATCTTGAAAGCACCTGCAAACAGTCCACGATGAAGCTCGGGAACTACTTTGTGTATCAGACATTCTCTTCATGAGAGGGAGCATTCGCCTTCAAATTCCGCAAATTAAGTTAACAATTATCAGGCCATGATTGTGCGCACAAAATAAAGACGTCTCTGATAATCTTAAAAATTTTCATGCGTCGTTGGATTTTAGGGATTCAGTTCATTTCAAGTTGTGACTATAGGGGCCCACCGAATCAGTTATATGGATACTCGTTGGTCATGCAGAAATTGGAATTCATGGGCCGTCGGATTTTATCTCAGTGGCTGACTGGTTAGCGGGATCACCCTGTAAACTGAATTTGATGGGTGCAACCCACTGTATTGATTCGGGCATGCATTCTGCTAAAGAATCCCTAACTTGGGTGAAACAGCTGTCCAGTACAGTATAAGCAAATGCGTATTTTCGGTAATTTTTCACAGGGCTTTAAAACTACATATTGAAGTTGTTCTGCATGGAAAATCTGTGTCATTTTGGCTAACATGATTTATAGTTGAAGCATACAAATCGGTGTGTAGTGATGATAATCAAGGCGATAACGGTGACGGCAACAGAAATGAAGACAGAATCATACTATTGATTATGTAATCCAGCTAATTTGTTGTTTTAGACGTTTAATAGGTCCAAGTTAAAATTAAGGCTCCAGTGAGTACCAGACCAATGGAGTGTGACTACACCGATGTCCTTGAAACGCTCACTGAGCAAGTTAGCGAACCCTGGCAAATAACATTATAATCATGAATAAAATATATCCAATGAAGTGTTATGTTATTAAATGAAATATCTGGTAAGTTTCAGGTTAGGTTTGAGAAAGATAAGGTTAAGGTTATGTTAGGGTTAGGTTAACCTAGTAAGGGAGATATTAGGGTTGGTTCGAGTTAGATTAGGGTTATTGTTAGGGTTAGAAAACCTAGATAATTACATGCGTAGAATGTGGTTAAATCACTCTGTCGACACTCCAATCCAAAACTGAAAGGCATTTTGTTACACGTCAGAGGAAGATATCCTGTGTGACGGTTGTATGCCTTTTAATTGATTATTTTCGTGAATGTGTGTAATTTGTAAGTAAAAATCTCCCTTATCATATGATTGATGTGTTCAAGGTCATTTCTCCGTTGGTACTTATTGGTGCTTGAAATCTAACTTCGCTGTAATCGGATAGTGTGAATGTTGGTGGGGGTAAAGAGTAAAAATAACTGTTGTCTAATAGCAATTAGACAATACTCTATTCAGTTTTATAACAAAAAGGTTTTATTCAAACACTAACTCTCCTCCAGACTTGTAATAGCTCTAAGATAAACTGATGTGCTATATGTTATTTATTGAGTAGTTCCGTACGTGTATAGGGAGAAAAACCAATTACTTGTTCTGTATTTTATTTACCTACTTACGCTAATATTTTCTTTGTGTAATTCGATAGTCTGGCTAAAATTGCCACTTATGTTTGTTGACTGAAATCGACTGTAAAAGTCTTTTGCTTAAAAAAAGTTTTGCTCACTAGCGATTGGCTCTATACACAAAGTTACCTACAGTTCTAGTGAAAGTCGTGACCAATGTGAGGTCTACCAAGTCAGGTGAGAGAATAATAACTGGCCTATAACATTGACTGGTGATCGCACTACATATATCTCAAATTCATGAGCCAATGGATCTAATCCTAATGGCTGAATGTTCTACGAGATCGCCTTTTAACTGGGAGGTCGTGGGTTCGAACCAGGGTGGGTGAGTGCACTTGAAGAGTTCTTAACTAGGACGAATTGGTTGTTAAGTATTCCCTGGTTTTCCAGTAGTTATCTAACTGATATCAGCTAATGATCAAACTCGTAACATTACAGAAATACAAAACTTTGCAGAATCTTGGACGATGAAGCATCTCAGCGAGCTGCCCATCTTCGAGAAGGTAAAAAATGAGTATTGGATAGAAGCTGAATAGTGCTAAAATAAGCAAACATAAGTGTACAGAGTAGTAAGAAGAATTAAATCCAGATTATCAAAAAAATTAGTACACCCGTCGCATATTGATAGTCATCGATAAGCACACATCTTCAAAATCCCTGAGGCTCTAATTCATGGTATTGAGAATGCCTCAGACCAACACATTTCATTCCTTAGTGCCATGTATTAGTTCTCAAGACATAATAACATCGTTCCTAGAATGAAACCGTCGGAATGATGGAAAGCATGTGTAGCTTAGGTGGGTGATTTCAGTTTTGTCAGGTTCTCTGAGCTGGATAGCTTAATTCCAAAGTTTCATTGTCCTTCTAGACACCATCTGCAGCGCACAGTTCAAGATGGAGTTAGTTTTTAGATCTTCCCGTGGATATGATAAGCATCTACTCTGATTAAACTGAACGCTGGTGATCATCGCTTGATTATTATATTCAAAGTGAATTCTAAAAGCTTATTCCATCTTCAAGTTAGCCTTAAAGTGTTTTCTAAGAAGACATTGAAACCTTCACAATTAAACTATCCAGCTTGAAAAAAAGAACCCAACTACACCAAAGTCAACTTTACTTGTCTAGACTATTTAGAGTTATGATGGAAATTTGAACCGTCCGCCTCTGCAGGCTTAATTCTTCACTTGCTGAAGTTTGTGCTACTGTAAAATTGCAAATCAAAGTCGTTTTAAGCGAAAATTATTTAAAACACATAAATAAAATACACAACTTACTTTTTGATTCTGCAAATAATTCAGAATCTTCAAAATTTGATTCATTAAATGATGCATCTTTGCCTGCTTGTTTAAGTCGTTGTTTAGCAGCTCTTCGGCGGGCTAACAAAATAAGATTAAATTTTTTTATTTTTAAAAATATTAGAACAGAACAAAAATGGCTGAATTCAACATAAAAGAAGAACAAATATGAAAGATTAAAAAGCGTATGTCTGTCTGAGGCGAACTTATACAATGAATGTTTACTTCAGATAACTTAACTACTAATCCTTGTTTTCAAAATTCTGTGAAACTTTAAAAAAAAATCTTCAAATTAAAAAGAAACTTTGCGAGTAACAGTTTTAATCTTCCTTAAAACTATTGAATATTCATGAAGATTTTGTCACTCTAATTCTAATATTTTATCTGATAAAACTTTCATCACCAGTTTGATGTTTAGCAATAGAATCACCTACCCAGAGGATGGACTAACAGGAACACCACAACCCCGTAGAATTATAAAAGCACCTGGAAGCTTATGAAATAAAATTCAGATAAGTATTAACAGTTTACGGTCGATTTCCGATACTGAGAATTGTAGATACTGAATTTTATGAAAATAGATCAAGATTCTGAAAAGGTTTTGCTATAGGTCTTTTTTAACGTCAAAGTATTCTGACTTTAAACAATAATCTGCTTGTATTATTAACCCGATGAGTTTCTAGTGCAACATACAGTTTCAACAGCCCATCTTCATTTCAATCTGTTCTCTGAAATCCTTTTAATCTGGCTACACCATTGCCCATAAGCTCTCATCTACTTCACGTCCCTCATTGACGTCCAGCTCGTCTTTTCCCCTTTGGGTTCCACTCTAGAGCCTGGTGCGTGATGTCAGCCAACGGTCTTTTCAGTACATGACCAATCCATCTCCATTCCCTCCTGCATATTTGTTAGACGATAGGTTCTTGGTTAGTTCATTGCCTACCAAAGATTTTTGTCCCTAATCCTTTCTCGTTCATCGCCTGATCTCCTATATCCAGTTAGCGAAGCCAGCTGTTGATGAAAGTCTGAGGTCTGATGGAAAAGCTTGTAGTGATGTGGGTGCCAAGTCTGTGTACCATCCAGAAGAACTGAATTAAAATTAGTGTGTTGAATATACGAATCCTGTTTTTTAACGCTTAATGCAGCAGATATCCACATTGGTTTCAGAATAATAAATGTCTGTTTCGGTTTTCCTATCCAGTCCTGACTAACTTTAACAGCCTTATCTGTGCTGCCTTTGGTTGGCACGATGCTATCTAGATGAGCGAATGAGGTGATATCGTTCCAGTTTCGTCTGGTTTTATTGTTGGTTGATTACTTTCATCACATCTGTCTTTTTTTATTTTTATTTTTATTATAGTTTGATTCCACACCGTATTTTTGGTAAAAGTATGGAATTTTCAGCATGTGATACCGGTAGCCCAAATTTCTCAGTCCAACCATTGATATCGGGTGTACGTCGGTAGGGGATCGAACCCTGGACCATGTGCATGGTCGGAGAGAGTCCTAACCACTGTGCCACCGACGCACAGTCTACCATGTGTTCACTTGAAGCCCTGTAGTTACTGCCTGCCTCTTCTGCCAACCTGTTAGTTTTTTCTCTTATTTACTTTCAGGTTTGTGTGATATTACACATAAATCCTCCTCAAAGTCCCTTTGAAACTTAGAATAATATCAGGCATGACAAACGGAAGAACTATTGCAAAGATTAGGCTTGCACACACCACAAATTGATGTGACTAGTTATCAGTCAGTTACCCAGAAAAAACAGCAGGATCTTTGTAATGGAATAACTGTTTGGGAAATCCTGCCTGAACCATCTAACTTTGTAACTGTTATCCGTTTTTCTCCTAGACTTTGTATCATTGCTACAACACTTGCATATAATTTGTTGACTCAATCCTTACTGATTACCTTTGTCCACGTTCAGTCTTCAATTCCAATGCTTCTCTTTGTGGTTTTTTGGTATTATT
Source organism: Trichobilharzia szidati (assembly GCA_944472155.2). Lineage (NCBI taxonomy): Eukaryota > Metazoa > Platyhelminthes > Trematoda > Strigeidida > Schistosomatidae > Trichobilharzia > Trichobilharzia szidati. The sequence continues at coordinate 24,421,501 of OX235272.1, read as the reverse complement.
GATAACTACTGTCAACATCCTGAGAAGGATGTTGACAGTAGTTAGTAGGACTAGTGGTGTTAATCTCAGTCAGCTCGTGACTACTTTAGTTGATAGGCATCTGAATACATGTGAAAAATGGTCAAAAACCATACTCTCCGACCCCCAACACCCCCAACCTCTATTCCCAACTCTCTCCTTGTATCTTATCAAGTAAAACCAGAAATCAGTATAAAAGAATCTATGCTCGTACAACCAAGTATAGGAACTCAACGATACCATACTTGGCCCGCGTTCTAAGCGACAGAGACAATGTTAAGCGTGAAACCTGTGACTTGCTTTGTTATTAACAACATAATTTCATACTCTTCTATTTCTCTCTTATTTCGTATTCTTTAGTGAACTCCTTCTTCAAACTTACTTAGCTACCTGAAATATAACCATTGGCTTCCTTTTTTGTACTTTACTATATTCCTTCTATTGTGTATCCACTGGTTCCGACTATATTAGCGCTATGGGTATTACAAAATTGTCGTGTCATTAACCATCATGTAATTATTAGTTTTGTGGTTGTTTTTCTTATTTTCTATACTTTTCGGCAATATTAAACTGACAATCATTGTTTGTGAATGCCATAGTCACCACCTCAAAAAATTTGTATTATTCAGGATTACTCACACTACCACCACAAACACTGCATTAGACCTTGGTAGACTTTGGTACTTTTTCGCATTCATAATTATTTTGTGTTTATCCTGTTTGTTTTTTTTTGTTTTTGCTGTTGGTGTCTTCAGATTTATTTTTTTTATTTGTTTAATACTTATTTTAAATGTCGGTAAAATTAGATGCAAATATTGTAGATATGTGCTGAAAATTCCACACTGTACCACTAGTACTGTTTCTGGAATAAAGCAAATTATTATTATTATATGTTGTCTTACGCCTGAGATTTTCTCTGATTGGGTCGAAATCATTCAGATCGTAAACTGTTTGCAGGAATTGTGTGATGTGTAATTCTTGCATACAGAGTTATGATCCCAGCCTTTCTGGAAATAGTCTGCTTGTTTCTTCGGTATATCCTACGGTTGATTTTAGTCATGATAACTCTGTAGCACAGTGCTTGTTTTGCAATTAATAGTGTTCTCTGAGCTGGTTGGTTTGGTTGCGAAGCTTTCGTCGTTCTTCTGGACAACATCTTCAGCGCCATATTTAGCACAAAGTGACATGATTTAAATTTCTTCATGAGTGATATAATTGCGTCTCCTGGCAACTATCTTTACATATGTATTGACCATTTTCTATTGACTTGGATTACTTAGTTACCAGGAGACGCAATTATATCACTCATGAAGAAATTTAAATCATGTCACTTTGTGCTAAATATGGCGCTGGAGATGTTGTCCAGAAGGATGACGAAAGTTTCGCAACTAAACCAACCAGCTCAGAGAACACTATTAATTGCAAATCATCCACCTGAGCTACAAATCTTCTCTATTACAGTGCTTGTTTTGTAGCAGTGGACATATGTTACGTGTATATCTGCATAAAGGCATTGTTGGGGTAATTTTGCTTTTTGTTATGTTGCAATTGTTGAATAGTTTCACAGATTTTATTTTATTTTTATTTTTTTATTTTTGATTACAGCTTGATTCCATACCGTATTTTCAGTACAAGTATGGAATTTTCAGCATGGATATCGGTAGCCCAAATTTTGCAGGCCGACCATAGATATCGGGTGTGCGTCGGCAGGGGATCGAACCCCGGACCATGTGCATGGTCAGCGAGAGTCCTAACCACTGTGCCACCGACGATGCCAATAACTGTTATTTTGCTATTGTTAGGGCATTTCGTGACTGTGAGTAACTCAAGAAAATTTTAGTCAGCTATACAGTAGAATGCATAGGTCAGTATCCTGTGTTCAGACCACAACAAGTCGGTTTCGATCGTTAAAGTCTTTTCTTGTTACTGTTTTACACGGATCCATTAAAACCGTAATGAAATGCTCTAGTGTATCAATAAATCAAATAAAATTATCGGTTAAAACAGTCTTATTTGAGTATTGGTTTGTAAGGATTTAATTGGTTAGTTACAGGATTTCATCATGAGGTGACGTCGGTTAGAGAACCATTGGAAAACCTAGGAGTAATGGACAGCTGTTTGGTCCACCGGGGGTTCGAACACATGATTAAATCCTGTAACTAACCAATCAAATCCCTACAAGCCAATACTTGAATATCAATGAGATGCTCACTAACTACTGGCCCTATTCAGGCAGGGTTCTAGCGGGAAGTCGTGACCAGCGGGTTACAGCAGGTAAGGCATGAGGACGAATACTCGCCGAAGATATTGGCTAGTGTTTGCGCTATGTCGTGAATTGGCAGAAGTTGAAATTCATGGGCAATTGGATCGGGTCCCAGTGGCTGAGTAGTGGTCTACGAGCTCGCCTTGAAACCAGAAGGTGGTGGGTTCGAAACCCCGGCGGGTGCGTACTGCTAAAAAGTCCTAAACTAGTGTGATGAAACAGCTGCCCAGTACTCCGTACAGATTTTCCAATGGTTCTCTAACCGATGTCAGCTTATGACGAAATCCTGTAACAAGTCTTATTTTCTGTTGAATAATCTCACTCGGAGGCTATTCAACAATCCCTGAAATCACTTCTACTTAGCTTCGAAAGAAAGTGAGACTTTTCTTGAAAAACATAATTCATAACAGTAGATTTATTATTCCATTTAAACATATACACACCACACCCAATGTACTATTAACACACACACACACACGAAATTAACAGATTTTTGGGAGTCAAGCTTAGCCATCCTACTTACTAGGTCCTTTTGTTTGCAAAGAACCATTTAGTTTATAACGCCCCACATTCTATGAAAAAAAATTGGCTATGCACCAGTTAAAAGTACAACAACTCGAATTCCATTCATCCCCAGATTAAATTCACACAAATTAAAACCTGAAAACCACTGACCCAATTAAACTTTTACAAATCTAAAATGCAGTCATCTATTTACTACAACATCATTGACATTAGACAGAGTCTAATAATATTTCGCTTTCTTCCCTTTCTATCTATCTATCTTTCTTTCTTTCTCTCTCTCCCCCTACATATGGACCATTCTTTGAGAACATTATGGTCTTTTTTTAGGGTTTCGCGTTTTACTCCGCGGTAAATAATATGCATGACATCAAATAATTAACCTCAAATGATTTTCATTTTTATTCTCTGCTTCTTTTTCTCTCTCTCTCTCTCTCTTTCCTGTCTTAGTGACTTCCATTTTTCTTTTTTGTTTTACTGAATACATTTGGGATGACCTTGAAAACGATATATATATATACGCTATGTATACCTGAAATTTATAATTTATGACATAAATTAGACTGAGTTGTAGTCATTAAATTAAAACGGAGAATGCTACTTTCTCTGAAATTTACTACCAGTCCACTTTATCTGTGAATAAACGGACAAAAAAATTATTGTTTTATTTTAATTGGTTGGAGGATTTCATCATGATCTGACATCAGTTAGAGAACCATTGGAAAACCTGGGAGTACTGGACAACTGTTTCGTCCCAGTTTGGGACTCTTCACCAATACACACCAACCGACAGGGTTCGAACCCAGGACCTCTTCGTTACAAGGCTAACTATCTCATAGACCATTAAGCCACTGGGAACCAATTCAATGGTCAAAACATGAATTCTAACTTCTGCCAATTCATGACATAGCGCGACCACTTCTCAATGTTTTCTTCGATGAGTTACTGCCTCACCTTCAACCTGTTGCACCCTACTGGTCATGGCTTCCCACTAGAACCTCAGGTTGACTGCCTGAATAAAGCCAGTCGCTAGTGAGCATCAGATGGGCAGTTATGCAGCCAATCACAGAACCATTGGAATACCAGGGAGCACTGGACAGCCATTTCGCTCCGGTTTGAGACTCTTCGGCAGTATGTGCCCAACAGGATTCGAACCCAGGATATTCCCGTTACAAGGTGAGCTTGTGGACCATTCACCACTCGCTAACTCTGAAGAGTCCTGGACAAGGACGAAACAACTGTTCAGTGCATCCTAGTTACCAGTGGTTTTCTAACTGATGTCAGCTCATGATCAAACTTGTAACCACTTAAATTCCTGCAAAGCAACACTTGGTAATTAATCTGATGCTTACTCGAAACTACCTGTATAAGGGAAGAAACCTGGAGTTCCGGTGAAAAGTTGTAACCAGCAAGTTCCATCATCGGTCATTAGACCAGCTCCCAGTGGCTGAATGGTTTAAGAGTTTGCCTTGTAACTGGAAGATCCCTAGTTCCAGTCCCAATGGGAAGATACTGTTAAAGCGTCCCAAACTATGTCGAAGCAGCCGTCCAGTACTCCCTGATTTCCTAATATTCTTTAAAATAACATCAGCTGTTGACCAGACTAAATTCCGAATAGTTTGCTTTTGTCCCTGCTTTACACGACAAAGACTGAGGGGAATTGGTAGTCTCGTGGTCAGCATGGTAGTCAGTTCCCCATGATAAATCTAGAAAGGATCTGATCTGATAATTATAAGGTTACTGTCAGTGCATAGGCTTCTTCATTTTTCTTTGTATAATGAATGTAACTAACTCTTGGGAATTCACTTCATTGACTACCACAAAAATAACTCTTTTAGTCGTACACACTAGTGTACTTTATATGGAGTCCAAGGATAATATTCAGAGAAACAACTACTGTACTATTTTGCCCTACTGGGGAGTTCACTTAATAAAAATAAAGGTCCCAGATATATTAACATTAAGATCAGATTTTTAAGCAATAGGTGGTTTTGCCATGAACCGAAAACATTTCGATAACTACTAATGTTAGATGGTTATAAACACTCTAAAGGGTAATCTACGCCTATGCTTAGCGCTTATTGGCACTCATTAGCAAAAGGCATCTGCAGTCGGAAACAGACGATCACACTACGAAAATAACAGATAGAATTCAGTCATCACTGGTAAGATGATTTGGACTACTTCTCATTGCTAAGTTACTGCAGAGTGCCACTAAGATTTCAAGCAGCCGTCAAAATTGCTTTCTCTTAGCTTTTGACTAAGATTACAATGGTCATATACCATATCGATTCCTACTGAACTAAGGAATGCAGTACAACTTAATATATATTCAGTCATTAAGTTGAACCTGAACTTCTTCACAAAACAATGAAGCACGCCATAAAGTTTCTAATACTGAAAAGAATTCACAGGATAAACTGAAGGCTTTCAAAGTCTTATTTTAAACTGGGACGTCTATCAAAGAGTTCAGTGAAGAGTTAGTAGATTAGAACCACAGTTAGTTGAGTGCCAATCACCCAAATAACTATTAGTCACAAGTTGCATCAACCTGTCAGGACAAATTCATCACTTTTTTATCCATAGAAGCAACTCAACAGAGAATAGCTTGTTTTCTAACTCAGTGGCATAAAAAAGGATCAATGCTCTGGTTTTTGGACAAGTTAAGCAGAGCAAAACTTCTCAATACACATATGAATTAAAATTTAAAAACCATTAACTATTTGCCGGCGTTATTAATAAATGATAACAATTTATATTAACATAATAATAATAAATTACTAATGAATATGATAACAATTAATTATAATTCATCAGTATTTTGCAGTAAAGTTCCTAACTAATAAAAAGTCACGCTTGAGGCATACACTTCGTTGACATTGTCATCAGAATTCCGTATTACTGCACAATAAAGTTCTGAAGACAATCTATCATGTCTTAGTGAATTCAAGCGAAATAATTGAAGGGTACTGAAAATAAGCCTGAGTACTACTCGTATTGGTTGGTACACTTTGGGAAATATCCAGTGTTATATATCTAGTCCTTGGTGCTGACTGAATTATATCGGTCAAGTAAGGAGTGTGGTCCTCACGCTAAACAGATGTTGGGTAGTTGGTTGTGATCGGCAGGAAGCCCAAGACCTAGGTTCCTGCTTAATGGTTATCGTCAGAAAGAGGTAACTTCAACGTCTAAGGAACTGATGTCTTCTCAGATATTTGTACCCGCATTATTCAGTGTTGCTTCAGATTATTCTCGGCCGCGACATACTACCAACCAGTGTCTCAGTCGGCGTCTAATAGAAGGTCAACCATGAGCTTCAAAAGCTCCATAGTAACATCTTTTACTACAGCATTGGGTGACGCTGGTTCATGTCTCCTAGGAGAAATCAATTACTTCGAGGCCTCTTTACTGACTGGTTTCAACAAGCATAAAACCTGGGTGCACGGCCTCCTTCCAATTGTCTTCAACCATGTAACATTATATGATCCTAATCAGCTTGTGTCTTTAATAGAGAGTTATGAACAAATAACTGATCGATTAACCCTCATCACTATTTCACAAGACTAAGGAAGTATATAGTAGGAATTGCGACAGGTGTGTACTGGTGAATTCACCCATAGTCTAAGGTTTTGTCAAGAATCCACTTTCTGCTAATAAAAGGAGCTAATGTGAGTTAAAATGAAGAGGAAGGTTACATGCTTTAATTTGGTATGGATTCAAAAGTTGTGTGTATTTTCAGTCTGTTTAACTGTAGACTTTAAACGTCACCAATACCCTGTGTTCACTTTATATCAGTCTTTGAAACTTCCCCCAAAAGCTCCAGTTATTAAAAGTAAACTGCCTCAGAAAGACACGTGCACAGAAATAAATGATATATCCACATTAAGATACTGTTTGCCTAATGGTGGCTACCGGCGGAATTCAGGACTCTCACTTCATCCTAAGTAGAACTCATATACTGAGCGTACCTGCATCTGTGTGAGCAGCTTAATCCCTAATGGGACTTAAAGTAGCAACTGCCATTTCAAAAAGCAAACGGTTGTCAATTAAGTTATGTATGAAATTCCAGATTATGAATTTTAGTCTTTATTGGGACACCATCAGCCATTGAGAAGCAAATGAAGTGAAACAAAGGTCGTAGGTTCACTAATAATCCCAACAAAAGAGTAGCAAAGCAACAACTACAGTTTTCGCAGAATAAAATGGTACCATCTTTTATTTCGTCGCCTCGTCAGCTGCTTACAGGTCAAAAACATTGTTAAATGTATCTACAAAAACAACTTTAACATACTTGCACAGAGTTCTTTTAAACAAAAATCAATCGATCAATATACTCATACATTAATAATATATACTATGGAAGATGAAAGTGACGGGAAGTTCCACTTCCTCGACATCGCTATGGAACGCCTAGAAGACGGTAGTCGTCAAAAGTAAATTTATCGAAAGTCCATATGGAAAGGACAATGCTCACATTTTAATAGCTTTTGCCCAAATAGCTATAACTACATTCACAGAATTAAGCTAATAAAATTAGGGAGTACTATAAAACATCGTTGCACACATATAACTACCCAGCATACTTCCTGATTTACCGCACCGAGGAGACAGTTGTTTAGGCTTAGTAATTCAAGTAGTACAAACCCGGAGAACTATTTGTTCGCCTAGTGACTTGAACCACTTCACCACTCGGCTTTCTTTTCAAGTCTACTTACTGCATAAGCGAACAATATTGATTGCCTAGGTGAAAACAAATACAGCTACGAGCTGAATTGTCTCCATTTTTGACTAACTCCTCAATAATAAAACAACTTTCATATATATACATATATATATATATATATAGACAAGTTACTTCTATATCTATATATATAATCCTATTTTAGCCTCACTGCCTTAGTGTTACAACTTCCGTCTTATCTTTGTCTATGCGTTTGTTATGTATATGTCAGGGGACAGACAGGTTTAAACAAGATTTTTAAAGATATCATGATGTCGGATCGCGGATTGAATGAATGCATGAATGAATGAATTGGCTTATGTCTTCATTTATAACTAATACAGTCAGTATGAATAGCCGACATTTATTCAAAATTTAGAACAATAGAAACACAACTGTTGCTTTTATACCCATTCATATAAAATATTCAGTTAAAATATTGCATAACTTTATCCTACTCACATCTCAAATGCCATTGTTAGCATCATTGTAAAAATAGGTGATGACATTCATTGAATGACAACTAAATAAGTATATTGTGTACATTAATTTGATTTCACTCATTGTATTCCGAGTGGAACATAGGACGTTAAACTTTGAGCAACTGAAATATCAGTAGTAGTGGTATTATTTCTCGAACAATGTGAGGTTACAAAACCTCACTCCTTTCTTTCTAGGCTTATTATTGACTTGCAAAGCAGGCGAGGCCTAGGAGTGTGATGTCTGGGAATCGAACTCATACTATTTACATGGTTGGCGATCATCTACTGTATAACCACCACTAGAGCAAAAATAGCTACTCGCTCATCATAAGATGGGATGTATTGATTTTAAACGTGTTAAAGCCCTGGGTTCAAGCACCAGTGCTTGCATACTGATAAAGAGTCCCAAAATGAGACGAAACAGCTGTCCAGCACTCCCTGATTTTCACTGATTCTCAGTCCACGGTCGAACTTGAAATAAAGTCACCTAATTATCCTCTTTTCCGGATACGTTGATAACTTTACTTTCGGTCGTACTCTAGGAGATACGTATCTACAGTCAGCACGATGGTTATCTGTTTTGAAAATCACCCTTACTTTTAAATAATCAAAGCTACTTTCTCCAACTGTCAAGAGATGTATAATCTACTTAAGAACAAAAATTGTCACACCGGTAGAAAAATTCTCAAAGTACATTTTATGACTGATAATCAGCAATACCTGTAATGATACGCATTCGTTCCTCTGCTGTTGTTGTGTCCTCAGCCAAGATGACTTCCTCTGTAAAGGAAAAAGAAACAAAGCAAAAATGGTTATATATTACTACAAACTGTTCAGAACAGTATTCTAAATCAATGAAGAAAATCGATAGGCAGCTTGATAAGCACTTAGATAATTTTTAGCTCACCAAAATGTTGTAATAAAATGGACTCACACAAAAAACTTGGAGGATCTGGACTTCGCCGATGATATATGTCTGATTTCCCACAAACTGGAAGATATGCAAGCGAAAAGCAACAAGTTGGCAGAAGAAGCATCAAAGATAGGACTTCAGGTGAACATAGAGAAAACAGAGGTGATGAAGATTCCTGGCCAACACCACCAACAGCAACAACAACAACAACAGACAACGATCAGCATAAATGGAAGGAACTTGAAAGAAACAACCTCTTTTACCTACCTACCTGGGAAGCATCGTTTCAACTACAGGCGGAACTGACGAGGATATCAAAGCAAGAATCGGAAAAGCAAGACAAGCTTTCACTACTCTCAAGTCTGTGTGGAGGTCAACAGCACTCAGCATGAAAAGAAATAAGATCCGGATTTTCAACTCCAATGTGATAGTCAGTGCTACTACTATACGGATCAGAGACTTGCACTGCGCGTCATAAAGAGCATCTCAAACAAACTACAGACCTTCATTAACAGTTGTCTTCGCTCAATACCACTCAAGATCAGATGGCCTGCCAGAAAAGATCAGCAACAGAGATCTCTGGCAATGAGCGAACCAACCCAGCAGGAACCGATTGTGAAACAAATAGGCAGGAAGAAATGGAGATGGATTGGCTGGCCATACTCTGAGGAAACAATCCATCAAGTGACATCACTAGACAAGCCATTGCTCGAGTGGAACCCGAAAGGGAAGCGGCGAGTTGGTCGTCAGTGCGAGGGTGACTTGGAGGAGGTCATGTGAAGAGGAGATGAAAGCGTGTGGGCAGACTTGGAGCCAGGTGAAGACTCTAGCAATGGAGACGCATGGCTGAAGCCCTATGTTCCTCTAGGAATTAAAGGAAACAATAATAGTAATAAAATGTTGTAAACCTATCTTGAAAGAAGGTTTATTACATGCAGAGATTATGGTGTAAGCAGAAAAGACATCGTAACTTCAACAGCAAGTAATGCAGTGCTCCCGTCAAAGTATGCAGATTAACCTACCCAACCATAATTCAGTATGGTCGTGGCAATGATATTTGTTGAGCAGTTAAATTACAGGAATTTTTCATCTCACATTCATTACATGTATCAGTCTGAAACTGAAATCATATTGTGAAAAGAGCTTTATCAAAAAAGGTTTTATCACACTTACATTTATATAATCATGATGCATGTTGGTAGCACCTGATGACATCAGTGGTGAAATTAAAGGTTGTTCATTGGAATAGGTATCTAATATCTCTACAGGTATTTGTAGAAGCATATTTAGTGTTAATAATAAGAGGCGAAATAATTGAGGACCTTTTTATAATGCGACAGCAACATAACACTGACTCAGTACCATGATCCTTAAACGTATGTATTCCACCCTTGATCAGATACAGAATGCTGTGGCATATATTAAGGAATTTATGTGAAGTGCATGTAAAGGAAATCAAACGGCGAATATACCATTCACTTCAATAAAGAGAAGTAGACATTTATCAGTAACTTGAATAATCTGACGGCCTTCTTAAATCCCTGGGTTACCTGGATTCCATCCAGTATTTTTTGTATTCCTTTACGTTCCCTGTGGAATATAGGGCTTCAAGCTGGAGGCTTGAAGTTTCTGTGGCAATGGTGATTATTTTTACGTAATGGGGTTGCTAGCCTCATGCACAACCTTCCCTCTTTACCAGTCTTATTACTGGCTTAGCGAGGTAAAGGAGTGTGTCGGCCGAGGATTCAACCCAGGACCACATGCGTAGTTGGTAAGCATTCTACCATTGTGCCACCAACGCACAAAACCATGGAGTACTGGAGACTTGTTTCGTACTAGTCCGGGACTGTTCAACGGTACACACCCAACCAGGGTTCGAACGCAGGACCTTCCGGTTACAAAGCGAGATCGTATACCATTAAGCCACTGGGACCAGCAATATAATGCGTAAAATCCTTTCCACTTCTTTCTGATTGTCTGATTCAACCAACCGTGTTTTTTTAGATTGCTTCATGAACTCGCACACAATTCTAGTCTCCTGTAATACAGAGAACTTCTCAACAGAAATGAACAAAAACACATAGAAGAGATTTAGATATAGCTTCAGACGGAACAATACAACATCACACGATGTGCTGCCGAATACTATTTTCAAAAGAATGGACACGGAACAAAGAGTACTCTTTTTGATAACCCCTTCATCATCAGGCTCTACAATTATATATACATTATAATGAATGAATGAATTAGTCTTATGAACGACATTAATGTTTAAATAACATCAAATCAATAATATTGATAGATTACAGCTGAACAGCATCAACATAAAATAAGCTGAATGTCAGAAGAATTAGGAAAGGTAATAGTACAAATTCATGAGTTTATAGTCTCTACTGAAGGCCAGGGCAGTAGTAGGGGCTGGACTTGTTTCTTTTGAACACAGAGCACTGGTTGTTTGAGGAGAATTGCAATAGCCTCTGCTGTTTGGAGCATGCGGTGCTTCGACGATTTTGGTAATTTGTTAGGCACCCGGTATATTATAGAGAAGGATTCTTCTACGCTGGCTTTGTGACCGGTTTGCACCAGATGGTCTAATATCGAGCTGTTAATAGTTTTAACTACACCTTTACTTAGCCATAGTGGGATATGTTCTCGAGTGAGCACGAAAAATCAAGTTCCTAGAGCAACGGTCAATATAACTCGCTCCACAAGCGCAGTTGAATTGGTAGATACAATTCGAAGTGGCTAGTCTAGGTACTTCATCTTTCAGTCGAGGAATCACCATCGGTTGTGTAGAGAATAATATGTGTAGTTCGCCCATTTATTAAAAGTTCTTTGAACTGATTTTCTTAATTTCTTCGTAATTAACTTGCTTTGTATATCGCCCATGAATTGCATTCGTATATATAAATGCTTCTTGTTTACAGACAGTGAGTAGTCCTTCTCCGCTTTCTTTGTCATGTGTTTCTTGATAAATTTGTCAGGATAACCATTTTCGATCAAAGTATCATATACAGTGCTTAATTCATCTTCAATTACTTCCTCTGAGCATATAGCTCTAACTCTGTGGCTGAGGGTCTTCACTAAATTTCTTTTGTAATTGATAGGAAAGAAGCTGTGAAAGTGTGTATATTGTCCTGGCCAAGTGCTTTTTCTATGCAAATTTCTTTTTATGCTACCGTCTGGTTTTTTTGTAAGTAGGACATCCAGGAAGGCAATTCTGTCTTGGGATTCCTCTTCGCATTTGAATTTCATAGCCGAATGTAATTGATTGAATTCAGTAATTATTGTACTCCTACCAGAACCATTATCACAAAGAATAAAGGTGTCATCCATATATTGGAAATACTATTTTCCCTGAAGATCCCGTAGGAAGTGTAGATATTTTGCATTTTAAATACTCTGATTATTCTGTAGTATGTGTTAACTTATTGTCTTGATTAAGGATGTTATTATTGTTACTATTATTTATTATTATTGTATCCTTTAATTCCTACAGGAACATAGGGCTTCAGCCGTGTTTCTCCATTGCGTTCGGTTCTCTGCTAGAGTCTTCACCTGGCTCCAAGTCTGCCCACATGCTTTCATCTCCTCTTCACATGACCTCCTCCAAGTCACCCACCCTCGCACTGACGACCAACTCGCTGCATCCCTTTCGGGTTCCACTCGAACAATGGCTTGTCTAGTGATGTCACTTGATGGCTTTTTTCCTCAGAGTATGACCAGCCAATCCATCTCCATTTCTTCCTGCCTATTTGTTTCACAATCGGTTCCTGCTGAGTTGGTTCGCTCATTGCCAGAGATCTCTGTTGTTGATCTTTTCTGGCCACCCATCTGCTCTTGAGTGGTATTGAGCGAAGACAACTAGCTGTTAATGAAGGTCTGTAGTTTGTTTGAGATGCTCTTTATGACGCGAAGTGCAAGTCTCTGATCCGTATAGTGAGTAGCACTGACTGACTTCACATTGGAGTTGAAAATCCGGATCCTATCTTCGTTTTCATGCTGAGTAGGGCTGTTGACCTCCTGAACACAGACTTGAGAGTAGTGAAAGCTTGTCTTGCTTTTCCGATTCTTGCTTTGATATCCTCGTCAGTTCCGCCTGTAGTTGAAACGATGCTTCCCAGGTCGTTTGGTGAAGGAGGTTGTTTCTTTCAGGTTCCTCCCATTTATGCTGATTGTTGTCTGTTGTTGTTGTTGTTGCTGTTGGTGGTGTTGGCCAGGAATCTTCATCACCTCTGTCTTCGCTATGTTCACCTGAAGTTGTTACTATTGTCAAAACACTAAAATATAAAAATCCATCAACATTAACTGCCCTAAATAATACACGAACTATTGGACACTCATTGACTGACAGACTGACTGAATGACTCTGTACTACTACTACTACTACTATGAGTACTATAAAAAAAATACGTTCAGCAGCATGCTACAATAGTATTCAACTAATAAAGCTCCACTTTTGTTAAGCATAAATATCAATTGAAGTAAACAAAAATTAGAAAAATAAATCGATATCATCTACTTTAAATCTAACTATCCTACCTATCTGCCTATAATTGGATCTCTATTGATTTTGCCTAAATTTAAAGCGTAAACAGAGTCAACAATAACTGCTAATACCACTACTATATTGTTTCCATAAACTTGATACTAGAGTCGACTGAAAGCAATTATTTCAATTGTGTGTACGCATATGTCTTTGTTTGTTTGTGTGAATGTGTGTGTTTAAGGTGTGTCGAATGTTAAGGGAATAAAAGTCAATCTACCATATCGTATTACTTAAAATTTGGCATAAATAACCTTCTTTTTTTGGGGGGAGGGAGATGAATTGGTAGGAAAAGGTTTGAAAACTAAAATATTTCATTATTTAAAAGATTGAAAGTATTTGGGGGATGCGGTTATATTCTCTCAGCTGGATGGTGATTTAACTGTGAAACTCTTGTTGTCCTTGTAGACACAACGTCTTCAGGAAAAGCTTTAACATGAAGTGTGAACTTATTTCAATTCTCCATGAATGTTCTAATTGTATCTCTTGTTCTTCGATATTACTATTCTTTATGCCTCAAATCTCTGTTTACTGTCTCTATCTTGCGTTTCTTTTTATTTTCTCCCCTGGCTTTGTGTGCTGAGTGAAGTATGGCGACTCGAACTACTGCACATCAGTGCGAAGTTCTATGTTGAAACCAGTCAGTCAGTCAGTATCTCTTGACAACCTCCTTTGTCATGATATGTTGTTAATTTATACCTTTAGGAATCGCTTTTACTGACTTCGAATTTGGACCTTTTTGATATGTGCTTTATTGTTTATTAGGTGGTAAATTTGATCTGTATTAATGTGTTTGTTAATTGCTGATTCATCGGAGTACCAGGCTTCTAGAAATTCCCTGGCATTTTTTGTGTTTCCACTGTGTTTAACATGCCTACATCTTCCTAATCGAACTGGTGTTCATAACTGTTCACGTTCATTGACATGAAAGAATATCTGACATGTCTACCTACAGCTAGTTTATGATCTTGGATTCCAAGTCGAAACGGATGCCCAGTTTGACTAGCATAGTGATTTTAACAGCTCTTGTCTTCTTTTGGTGTGTTGGGTGTTTTTGTCTGCATATTACCGGATGAAGTGATTGTGTTGCTGCATTTATTCTGAATGGTATAAGTATTCTAGCTGTTACTTCAGAAATATTCTTTATCTATAGAGTAGGATGAACTTCTAGAAGACCTGGATTTCGCGCGTGGATGATTTATGTTTGATGTCACACAAAATCGAAGACTTATAACGAAAACCGACAAACTGGTCGAAGAAACAGCAAAGACAGAACTCCAGGTGAAAATAGACAAGACGGAGATTATGAAAATAACCCACAAACAACAACAGCAGCAACATTCAGCGCCAATCACCATCAACGGGAGGGATTTGAAAGAGGTTACTTCATTCACTCACTTATCTAGGGAGCATTGTCTAAACTACACGAGGAACGGACAAGGATGTCAAATCGAGAATCGGGAAGGCGAGAAACACATTCATCAACCTGAAACCAATCTGGAAATCTTCCGCTGTCACTCCTCAGCATCAACAACAAAATTTGGATTGTCAATGCAAACGTCAAGTCAGTTTTGCTATACGGATCAGAGACTTGACGAGTCACAAAGAATATTTCCAACAGCCTGTCGCAGACCTTTATCAACAGATGTCTTTGTTCTTTATTTTAAGATCAGATGGCCGGAAAGAATCACAAACAAGAAGCTATGTGAACAAACAAAACAAGAACAAATCGCCCAACAAATATGCAGGAGAAAGTGGAGATGGATTGGACAGTCGCTGAGGTGGCCGCTGGGTGAAATCGCGCGTCAGACCATAGCTCGAGTGGAACCCGAAAGGGAAGCGGCGAGTGGGACGTCAGTGCAAGGGTGACATGGAGGAGATCGTGCGAGGAAAAGTTGAAACAGTACGGACTAACATGGATGCAGGTGAAAAGTACAGCAGAAGACAGAAGCAAGTGGAGACGTGCAGTTGAAGCCCTATGTTCCACTAGGAACCCAAGGGGACAATAATAATAAGGATGAACTTTCTTGTGGTCTTTGAAGATGGTATTTTTCTGGTAATATGATTCGAGTTTAAACATTTCTTAATGAAATCGTATGGGTATCTGTTATTCATCAAGACAGTAAGTATTTATTTTCTATTTGAGTGGTTGAAGGATTTCATCATGAGCTGACACCAGTTAGAGAACTGGTGCAAAACCTGGGAGTACTGGATAACTGTTTCGTCCCAGTTTGAGACTCTTTGGCAGGGTTTGAATCTAAAGACCTTCTGGTTACAAGGCTAGCGAGCTCGTAGACCATTAAGCCACTGGGACTCAATCCAATGACCGGCCCATGAATTCTAACTTCTGCCAATTTCCTTCAGTAGTGGAGGGTTACAGTGTGTTTTAACTCTTTTGAATAATGATTGTTGCGGTTGAACATTTGGTCTGTGTGCTGTGTGTGTGTGTTGATTTACAGTATGCCTGTGTTTTCAAATTTCCTGTGTTCGTTCTCTTGATTAAGACCTTTTAAAAGAAAAGAATTTTGTCATCTTATTCTTCTTCCATTGTGAATTTAATGCCTTCAAAAAATATTGTTGATAAATTTTTGATTGTATTCGAACTCATTTTTTTTTTAAAATCATGACAATATGTCATCATTAGAAGTATATCAGATATTTTCAAAAATACATATATAAAAAATATATATTCGAGTTTTTGTTTGCTCATATCCTCTATCTGGGTTAAACAATAAATTATATAGAATGAGCGTTGATTGAAAGGAAATTTAACGAAAATAAAATTTTAGCATTTACAGTGGCGAAAGTGTGAAGCGTATATTTTTTATCCTTCAATAGTTTGTCATCAGCTTAAAGCGTGACAACAAGTGCCAGTTCTTAAGCTTACTACTTATGATAAGACTTGATAAGACATCCACCAAACTTTATTTCGAAGTAGCTGTGAGACAATTAAACCAACATCACACCGCAAAACTTCAATAATCAACACTCATTCAACCGATATTCTGCCTTCACAGTCACGTGATGTTGCTATACCAATCACCATCAACGGGGAAGATTTACCAGAGGTTACTTCTTTCAGTTATCTAGCAAGCACGGCTTTAACCACAGACACATGGCATGGATGAAGATGTCAAAGCCAACCAGTCAGAATCGGGAAATCTTCTGCATAACTCAACCAGCATAAAGAACAATATTCGGATTTTCAACACAAATGTGAAGTTAGTCAATCAGTCAGTTCTTCTATATGAGAAACTTGCACTGAGTGTCACGAAAAGCATTTCCAACAGGTTACAACAGCTGCCACCTTCGCTGGCTCCATACTGGAGATCAAGTGACCGGCTGGCCAGAAAGAATTAACAACAAGAAACTCTGGCTGGCTGGCTGGGAACAAACCAACATGCGAGAGCCAATTGCTCAACAAAAATATGTAGGAGAAAATGGAGATGGATTGATCAGGCATACATTGAGGAAACCGTCTAATGACATCACGAGGCCAGGCCATTTCTCGAGTGGAATCTCAGTAGTAAGCGACGACTGGGTCTTCGGTGCGAGGGTGATATGGAGGAGATTGTGTAGTGAGGATGAGATGAGAGGTTATGGGCAATCGTGGACCAATCAGAAGATGACAACAGATAATAGAATAAAGTTGAGATGTGTCATTGAAGCTCTCTGTTTCACTCGGAACCCAAGAGAATAATAATAACAATAATACAGGCAGTTAAATCTGTCATTCTCATCAGGCAACTCTAAACTACAGCGACCCAAGTAAACAGACGTAATAACCTTGACCAACCAATTAGATCAGCCAGAACTAAATACACGTAATTTAAAGAATTCTTTTATAGATATTAAAGTCAGTGTTGAAAAATAGTTATAAGTGGTAAATTTCTCGTTTGTATCCCCACAAGCTTCCTAATTTCTTATTGAAGCATTCAATGAGAGTCCAAACTTATTTTTGTGCATAAATGCATCCAGATACCTGCATATCATGCTGTTTCTTCACCCATTCACTGCATACAGCATTAGTTTACCTAAAATAATAGGAACAACATATCTTCTCAGACACATTTTGCGTAATGTCAGCCCGGATATCTCTATATACTTCCATATACAACGGCTGTATAACCCTATGAAGAAATTACTCCTCCACGAGCTTCCTTTAAGCCTATTATCCCAACAGTACTCAAATACTGCCTCTTGATGGAATTTTCCACGTACTTCGTGTACTGCATCTATATTTCCGCGTATTCACAATGCTAATCTCATTGGTTGATTTCGTTCATTATTACTTCCGTTCACTTGGGTAGCTATAGTTTAGAATTAATTACCTTCATAGGTAACCAGTAGCTGTAAATCCTGATTCCGAAAGGGTCAAAATCAGTATTTCTCAGCAGTGTGATGGACAGTTAAACTGTTGGTCACAGCCGCATTATTTTTTTTCGCCAAGATGTGAAAAGAAGCCGATGCTTTAAAAAAAAAATAAACATCATAATCTGTCTCTAGTTTACCGACTGTCACAACCAGTTTCACGCAAAAGTTAACTCACCGGCTTTTTGTATCCAGTCCATATAACCGTTAAATTCTTTTTCAGTTTGTTGTTGTCGACGTAGTTTTAAAAATGCACGACGTTTTTCTACACGTTCTCTTTCTTTTGCGAACTCACTGAAAAGGAAAAAAAATCGTCATAAATAATAGTAGGATAAAAAATCTCTCACCTGATGAAAAAAGGAACTTTTGAGTTGAAAACAGGTTAAAAGCATTCACATCATAATTTCACATCATATGATCCACACGCTTCATTGGTCACAGTGTTCCGATGAAGTTTGTAAACTGTCTTCACTAGTATCATCCGTCCATCGGCAACTCCATGTATTTTTTATCTCCTATTATTTATTAGCTATCAGCTCAGGTTGTTGTGCTGTTTGGCTCTACTCAGTTTCAGTAGGCTTTTTAAAAAAATCTAGTCAATAATATTAATTCTTTTTATGTTACTTTTGTGGGAAGTTTGTGGAAACCACTGTGACACCACTATGATTGGTTGGAGAATTTCATCATGAGCTGACATCATGAGCTGCGATTCTCTAATAACTGTCTTTTGTCAGATAAAGTAAACATAAGAATAGTCGGACCGGTGATAGTGGGCAGTGGAATGGATAAAACGTGCATTTCGTCCTGCTTGGGACTCGTCACTGGATGCACTTTTGCTGATTAGTGATGTTACCGCTTAGATCCGACCCGACCCGCCCCTAGTAAGACAAGACTCACTTCTTGGATTCCACTGAAAGCCACTGCTAATCAAGTAATACAAATGTGAGTCAAAGGCATCAGGAGATATTGTATATTAGAATTCAATCCGATGAAATTAAAAGATGCGAAATGTAAACTTCATATATATATATATATATATATATATATATATAGTCATCAAAATCACTCTAACAGAGCATAAGAACTCCTACAATAATAAACACAAATGTGGGAATCAAAGTTGCTTCCTAATGGAAATTAACTGGTCACAGAAGTTGGTACATTCGGGAACTGTTGTCATATCAAATATCACCACATACAGCAACTCTGGTAACAGTAAACACTGTTTATACAGAGTTTTATCTGCATAAATAATTCTGTTTGACTACTGTTCTAGAGGAATTTAGGAACTTTAGGAATAAAACAGTATTAGCACATGGTGCAGAATAAAAAGGATCCCTTTTTTTAATTTTTCAATATCTTGTCAGTTGCATACAAGTTAAATGATGAATTTTAATAGTCGTATCACATTTTTCACATAATTTGGTTCATTGGGGACAAACAAAAGCCTCAATCACCGTTACACATTTTATCTCGAATGAAATAAAGTATGTTTAATACGTAATAGAACTATTAAATTTCTTTATTTAGGTTCTATGCAGCTGATGGGATACCGAAAAAATTGGCAATGGATCTGTTTCATACTGTTCCATGTGTTGTTATTATTATTATATTATTTATTATTGTTCCCTTGGGTTCCTAGTGGAACATAGGGCTTCAACTGCACGTCTCCACTTGCTTCTGTCTTCTGCTGTACTTTTCACTTGCATCCATGTTAGTCCATACTGTTTCAGCTCCTCTTCACACGATCTCCTCCATGTCACCCTTGAACATGTCCCACTCACCGCTTCCCTTTCGGGTTCCACTCAATGGCCTGACGCGCGATGTCACCCAGCGAGTGGCCTCCTCAGCAGTGAGTGTCCAATCCATCTCCACTTTCTCCTGCATATTTGTTGGGCGATTGGTTCTTGTTTTTGTTTGTTCCCATAGTTTCTTGTTTGTGATTCTTTCCGGCCATCTGATCTTCAGTATAGACAGCGAAGACAGTTGTTGATAAAGGTCTGCAACAGGCTGTTGGAAATATTCTTTGTGACCCGCCAAGTTTCTGATCCATCCGTATAGAAGAACTGACTGACTTGACGTTTGTATTGAAAATCCGAATTTTGTTGTTGATGCTGAGTTGAGTGACGAAGATTTCCAGATTGGTTTCAGGTTGATGAATGTGTTTCTCGCCTTCCCGATTCTCGATTTGACATCCTCGTCCGTTCCATGTGCCTGTAGTTGAGACAATGCTCCCTAGATAAGTGAATGAAGTAACCTCTTTCAAATCCCTCCCGTTGATGGTGATTGGCGCTGGATGTTGCTGCTGTTGTTGTTATTGCTTTGCTCAAATCGTCAAGGATTAATGAATTCTTAGAGTAAGAAAAAGATTCGCTTTTTGGAACAATCCTTATTATTCACTAGATTGTGTCTGAAACATTATTCATTAAACATTTCAGTGATACTTTGTAGTGTATCTGACAAATAAAGTGGGACTAAATGGCACTTTACTATAACGCTTAATTTCTCCCATTATGTGACATTATCATTACGAAATTTCTAACAATAATTTGGCCGAAGATGAGATGGCAGTGAGGGCAGTGAAATGCTAAACTTTTTAGCAGTTGGCTCTCACACTTCAACTGGCACAATTCCGGATTAGTAACCTGCAGGCTGGCGGTTTAGATTCTACCACGACCTAGACTTTTATTCCACTTCCAGTTATCATTACTCCCCGACGCCAATATTTTATTTTTATTCCTTTGAGTTCCTGGTGGAATATAAAGGCTGCGAGCTCCAGCTATGAAGTTTCAGCAGCACTGTCTTTTTTACGGGGTGAAGTCTCCGGCCTCACGCATAACCTTCTTTACCCGATTTACTATCGCCTAGGCGAGTCTTAGGAAAGCGTCTCCCAGAGGTTGACACCAACCACTCAAGTAGTTTACGGTGAACCACCAACGTGACATCATTGATTAAGTTGGATAACTTTTCTCTTCCAAAGACTCAAACAAGAAAATAGTTTCAACAGGAAAAAAGCACATAGTTAAAGCAAATCTTTCTCGAAGAAACTTAAACTCACCCACTCAAAACACCGAGTACCAAATTCAACATGAAGAAGGAGCCAAGTATTATTAGTGGGACAAAGTATAAGTAATTGAAACGATCTCCGAATGCATCATTTGTCTAATACAAGAATCAATGAGAAGAGGACAAATAGAGCAAAGTACACACCGTGAGTAAGTGAGTAAAACGTATTAAAATATATTTTTTTTAAACTTTTCAATGTACTTTTACCCATTTTTCGTGAACAGTAACACAACTTCACTCAAGTGGATGGACGTCAACGTCAATAACAAGAGGCAATTCAAAATTCATTCAGTGAAAAATCGTTCTTTTTCATTAAAGGAGAAATTAGATTTAATTTTAAGGGTTTGTTTTCCTCTTTTTTAAGTAACACAGACGAAATCAAGGAGTGAAATTCGCATTTTTACTTTCGTATTCATTTCCACACTTTTTTCCTTCAATTTTTGAGGAAATAGATGAAATCATTATATCATACGAAGAGTCTGCTTTGAATAAACTAGTGGCACTTTAAGCTTACATTTGAAGGCAATATCTCTCTGGGTATTGTATGCGTTGAATACGATGTAACAGTATTAACCTTAATTGATCATAGATCACTGTTCAATAGCAAGTGTTGGACTGTTCGATGATGATGTGTATGCAGTTATTTTTACAAGGCATCCATTGACTGCTTACATGACTAATGTATAGCAAAAATTACGTTCCTGTAACGTCGCTGGATTATAAGGGATTTCCATTCATGAAAAATCCCTGTCAACATATGTGCGACAAAAAACCACGAAGAGGCTCTTTTAGGTGAATCCAATCTTTTTTATTCAAGTGTTGGTTTGCAGGAACACGACTGGTTTCAAGATTTCATCATGAACTGACATTGGTTAGAGAACCATTGGAAAAATAGCAAGGAGCACTGGATAGCTGTTTCACCCTAGTTTCGAACTCTTCACCAGTATTTAACCACTAGGGATCGAACCCAGGACCTGCAGGTTACAAGGCGAGCTCGTAGACCATCAAGCCATTAAGATGTGATCCAACTGCCTATGAATTCCAACTTCTGCCAATTCAGTGGATGCGCGCTGGTGAAGAGTACCAAACTAGGACGACACAGCTGTCCAGTACTCCCAGGTTTCCCAATGGTCCTCTAACCGATGTTAGTTCATGGTGGAATCCTGAAATCAATCTTTTTTAACTGTACAATGGCATCTATATGCCGATTTTCACAAAAGAGAGCAGTAACAAAAGTGTAGAGCTGTCATAATGATAACTGTTAGTATTAATTAACGCATAAAAGGAGATGAATAAACATATTAGAGCTACGTAATAAGATGAATAATTTAATGAGTGAGTTTATATTCAGGATGCACATATAAACGAATAAAAATGTGATAATACGCAAGAGTCCGAAAGAAATGCACGAGTCATAAATAGTTAGAAACAAACAAACAAAATCCAGTTGATGGAAAGCAGCAAGGTTGTTAATATGATAGTAGAAGTGGTTGAATTATTTTTCTTTATATGCAAAGCCCCCCTTTCTCTGTCTGGACGGGTAGAGCTTCAGCACTGCAGAGGAAACGAAAGGGTTTTGTTTTTTTGCAGGATGTTCTTCACTTCGTAGATTACTTTGAAGGATGAGTTTGTCGAGGTAGAACGACCATTATTGACAAAGTACTTGATTATCGAACTTCTTATAGAGCCATTGCTGCCTTTCTACAGTACTGAAACTTTTTAGACAGGGTCCGCGTCGAATGACCAATCTGGTTGCACAGCAACAGGTGAACTGATACATGCACATAAAAAGGTCAAATGAGAGATTTTGTTTTTCAGGCTTCTCCAGACCAGTGGACAACTGAAGAACACTAGTGTAAAGAAAGTTCTTCCCAAAGATGATGAAATTCTCCTCATAAGAATATTGAAGGTTAAGTCTCGCTTGAAATCAAGGTTCATGTAAATTTTCATTTTTAGTGCTAATAAGGTTTCTTCCTCTTCAACTTTCGGTTGTACGTTTTTGTCAACAAGTTTCGATGGGCATCCATTCTGGATGAAGGGGATCTTTCAGAAGGGCTAATTCTTATTTTGGAACAACAGGGCTAAAGATGATTTGGATGCGATTGACAACGGATCTACTTTCTGTCAGTTAATTAGGCTATCGTTATAACACTTAAAAAAAGCATAGTACATATTATTTATTTGATTTTGATTTTGATTTATAGCTTGATTACACACCGTAATTCAGTACAAGTGTGGAATTTTCAGCATGGATATCGGTAGCCCAAATTCAGGCCGACCATAGATATCGGGTGTGCGCCGGCAGGAGATCGAACCCCGGACCATGTGCATGGTCGGCGAGAGTCCTAACCACTGTGCCACCGATGCACTGAAGATAAATAACTCAGAGTTGTGATCCTCTATTTCTCTAAGTCTGTGAGCTAACCCCCTGGCTAGTCAACATTACAACTGCAAATGAAAAATTATTTTCACGGTGGACTTCTCGGTGAGTCGAAATCACTGAATTTTCCGCATCAAATTACGACAACCCAATTTTTACCCTTCAACTAGATTTTTTGATGATGATAATATACGACACATTTCCGGGTTTATAAGACATGAAGTCCTACAATTGGTCAGAATCCATCAGTATAACGCATAAACAATCTTTTTTCAAGCATACTGTCTAGTTGTAAATTTTGATGGTCACTGTAAAACCACAGAGCCTGTAAAACACCAAAGCGTCAATGTTTTTTTGAGGTCGTTATAACAGCGCTCAATACAACATAGTCAAATGTTTATAAAAAATATTTACTCTGAATTGAGATCTCACAAGGGTTTTCTATTGAAACCATACCAAATGTCTGACATCAAACATGACGCAATGACTACAAGCACACAATTTAAGCATCAAATACTACTGGCAGGGAAAAATACTTGAAGGTCAATCAGATCAACTAATGGTACTTACTAGTAACACAGTGATGGTGGAACCACTAGACACTTGTATGGGTTGATTGTGACAAGCATACAGATTTATATACCTCAGAATAGGAAGCAGTTCTATTCCTAGGGAAGTTATAGGTGGATACTGGTGAAGACTCCTAAATTAGAGTGAAACAGCTGTCCTATTCCTCATGGTTTCCAGTAGTTTTGATGACGACTACTGGTGAAATCTAACTTGGAATATTTAGACACAGTAGCAGAATGTGGACTACAGCTTTCGGTAGGGCAAGACAGTATGTTAAATATGTGGATACCTTGACTGAGTACTCGGAAGTAACCAGAGTTATAATATGTCCAGTTCTTAGTATCAAATGAATTCTATCAGTTAAGATTGCATGGCATCCATAAAGTTAACTGATGCTCCATCGCGACGTATTTTTTTAGATTAGTCAACAGTGAACCTGAACAGCTTAGTATTAAAGTCTCTGACTTTAGCACAAGGCGACAGGGGGATGGTATATCTGAAGGGATATCAGTCACTTCAAGGTTAAAGACACTCCCTGCTGACGAGTACGAATGTGAGGTAGTGTTCACAACTTGTCACTGATTGTTGCAACCACTTAATATCAATTCAAAATGAACTGAAATGGTGACCTACATCACTTAGTGACCTCATGCTAACTTGGCTGACAGAATTAAATCAGCCCGACACAAAGCGCTAATAACGTGACAGTGATTAACACCTAATGATCAATCCCTGTAGAAATGCATTCTAATCCACACGTTGTATAACATCTCTACCCTATCTAGAAAAGGAATGCATTCACAGTTCAGATATAACATTTCCAGACAGAGAGAGAGGGAAATTCTACTATAATTACAGTCATAATACCGTAATATAAAACAAAGAAAGAAGAAAAGTCGCTGCAACGTAGATATTGATAAGCAAATAGAAGTATTGTACATTATTTGAAATAATTCCAGCGTGTTTAAGAAAATATCGAAATAACATTTTTTTCTGAACGGCTCGCTGTGAAAGCTACAGCTTCTTCAGCTGAATTATTCGAATTCTATTAACCATCAAAATATATATAGTCGAAAATTACATAAAACTGAAGTCAGTTCTCTTTGAAGGTTAACTTGTCGGTAGGCAGCCATACTAATAGAAAAATGTAAACAGTTATCACATATGTATAATGGCCAATGTCAAATTGCCATGTGTGCATATTTGCCTGTATGACTGTGTGTATTGTTTGTTATGTAAAAAACATGTCAAAACATGATAGTTGGTTACAGGATTTCATCATGATCCGGCATCAGTTAGAGAACCATTGAGAAACCTGGGAGTACTAATCAGATGTTTCGTCCTAGTTCCGAACTCTTCGGGAGTGCGCATCCACCGGAGTTCGAACCCAGGATCTTCTGATTACAAGGCGACCTCGCAGAACATTAAGCCACTGGCGCCCAATCCAATGGCCATCCCGTGAATTCTAACTTCTGCCAACTCACGATATAGCGCGACCACTAGCCAATGTCTTAGGAGAGTATTTGTTTTCACGCCCTACCTGCTGTAACCTACTGGTGACGACTTCCCACCAGAACCCCAATTAACTACCTACGTGAATAGGGCCAGTCACAAGTGAACATTTCATTGATTTTCAAGTATCGTCTACGAGCTTGCCTTGTAACCAGAAGGTCCTGGGTTCGAACCCCAGAAGAGTCCCTTACTAGGACGAAATGGCTGTCCAGTACCCCAGGTTTTTCAATGATTCTCTAACCAATGTCAGCTCATGATTAAATCCTGTAACCAATCAACCAAATCCCTACTAACCAATACTTGGAAAACATGATAATATTTTGCAGTGGTCATACATAATATTGGATTAAATTTATTTTCTCATTTTTATTTTCCCTCATAAGAAAATGCCATATAGGTGATAAGTCTATCCCTTCTCTTCTAGTTAGAGCATTCGATGTGGTTAAAATATGCAAGGCTTCAAAATTCCGCCTTTAGTTATGTGAATGAAAGCCTTTTCCTAGAATTTCAACATTACTGAAATTGATTTTGTGTCCACTGTCTATAGCATGCATTCATATAGCTGATCTTTTTTCTAAACTCCTTAATCCTGCTTCATTTCTAAAAGGACGTTTCGCACACAGCTGTGTTCATTCACTCTGACCTTCACCTATGTAGCAAGCTTCACATTCTGAACACTTTATCCAATAGACACAGTTGTTTTGTGTCATTTTGGGAACCATATCTTTGACATTCACTGAAGCTTTCTATAAAGAATCAGAGGGTTTGAAATAGACTTTATTATGATATGAAGCAAGTACTCCTTGAAGTTGTTCAGTTGTGTCCTTTCAATATGGAATGGCTATCGTTGATACCCAAAATCTTTCAATTTTCTGTTTTCTCTTCTCATCCTTATTCTCCATATCATCGTTATCTGTTATAATGTTTCCAGCTCTGTTTACGAGATTTAAATCTACTGAAACTTTCACTCTTACATACAGGTATCTAATTCTTTTTGTAACAATAACAGCTGTCGATAGTCGCATAAAATTACATGTTTGTTCATATGTGTATATTGAGTTGGAATTGAATCACAGTGAGTAGTTTTTATTATGCCCACGGGGTGTGAACACACTAACTGTTCTCTTCTTCTTGAATACAGAAGTGTTAAGACTATTGTGACAAAACAAAAACACTTGACAGTGTTTACTTAACGTCAGTAAGGTGTTTAACCAACTCCTGCAAACATAGCGCTTCAAAAACCCGTAAGTTTGAGTCACTTGAGTAGCGAAAAAATTCAGTCTGATAATGACAAGCTTTACTAAAGTGGCTAAGTAAATATCTATGAAATCTTCAAGAACATGCTAGAAGCGAGTAAAATTGCCCTGTGGTTGTGGGGTGGGCAGTAGAACAATGAAACAGATTTTATTGACTAGCTGATGTATAGATTTATTTTTAAGAGAAAATCTTCTTGATGAATAACCTACTCTAGCCCTCCACTGATGAGCCTTAATGTTAAGGAAATGTTACCTCGATGGTCCACTTCCATGTGTATTTGTATATTCACCTGCTGTCGAGGAGCTAGACACATAAGTTGTTTGTCGAGAAATATATCCCGCCGCTTTAGACATCACCTCCCAGCTCGGCTGAGCATGGGGAGAGATCAAAGGTATTAATTCATCGACATTGCAATATATAGTAGATTCTGACAACGCAGCATCTGATAAATCCCTTGACATGGTCTATAAAGTTGGACAAACTTTGCCGAAAGGGACAGGAGTGCATCTGTTTTGCATAGTGGAAGCTTTGGTAATACGTAACATAAAGACAGGAATTTGCGTAAAAAATTAATGTGTACGATCTCTTTCGTTACCCTGATCATGGTTTGATCATGTGATTCACGAAATCTTCGTTATTCTTCTTTATTCCCTGTTCAATTTGTTTTATTTCACTTTAGCACATTCTAATATTTTATCGACAGCACTTCACTGATTTCATGCTCCTATCATATTATATTCATATATTCACATTTCTGAATGTACTTTATCTTCCTATCATCTATTTCACACTTGTCTATTGAACTTTAGGTTGACCTCTATTTATTTAGTTACCCATTTGTATATCTAATCAATTTCGATTCATAGTTATACACACCAGTATCATCGCACATTAGTATTTCCGCTTACTGTCAACCTCAGACACACAAAAACCGACTGTAATTGTCTACTGTAATTTATATATACATAAAAATTGTACAACTGTGAAAATGGAATCGTTGAATAAAGAATTTTCTTCGTTGAAATCTTTGTTTTGTGTCTGCTGTATGAGTGAACAGTATCTCGCTAATGTCTGGTGTGGAACCATGCTCCTGTCAGTCTCAAACAAAATAAGTCTAAGTTGCATCATCCTGGAGAGATTAAAGTATACTCTAGATGCAGAATTCTGGCTGGAACAAGCTGGATTCAGGAAAACCAAATCATGTTCTGATTGAATTGCAACGCTACGCATCATCAGTGAATAGAGCATGGGATGGCAATCAATCTCACTCTATCTCAGCTTCAAAATCTTTGAAAATGCTTACAGTAAGGTTAACCGTGAAGGGATTTGGAAACTGCTTCAGCACTATGGGGTGCAGTTCTCCAAAAATACTTATCAACCTAATTCAACATCTACATGATGGTTCTACACGTAAAGTGATTCACAACGGAAAGACCAGTGATGACTTTGAGGTGTAGACGAGAGTAAGAAAATGCTGCCTACTATCATCGGTGATATTTCTGATTGTGTTGGGCTGAATCACGCAGCGAGCCGCAAAAAACGGGAAGATAGGAATATACTGGGTCGACAAGAAAACTGTGGAAGATTTGGACTTCGTGGCCGATTTATGTTTAATGTACACACACACTCGAAGATAAACAGACAAAAACCGACAATTCTTTTAACACGGTCGTTAGATTCCTTCAGTAGTTTCACCACTGATTTATTTTCTGCTCTCGTGTCTACATTTTAACTGTCCCAAACTAGGACGAAACAGCTGGCTGTCCAGTACTCCCAGGTTTTCCAATGGTTCTTTAACTAATGTCAGCTCATGAAGAAATCCTCCAACCGATCAAACAATGATCCCTACAAAAACCAATACTTGAAAATAACAGCGAATCTCAAGTGAAGCATTAACGGGATTATTTTTTATTATTATTCCCTTAGGTTCCAAGTGGAACAAATGGCTTTAACGGAACATCTCCATTTTATCCTGTTTTCTGTAGTCCTTTTTAGTTTGTTCCACAATTGCCCATCGGCTCTCATTTCCTCTTCATACTACCTCCTCCATGTTACCTACTGACCCCCAATTCGTCATCGTCTGTTCAAGTTCCAGTCGAGGGTGTGCCTGGCACGTGAAGTAACTTAACAGCCCCTCAGCGTGTATCCAATCCATCTCCGTTTTCTTTTTGCATATTTGTTGGACAGTCGGTTCTTGGTTGGTTCATTGCCTGAGTCCTTGTTATTTATCCTTTCTGGCTATCTGATCTTCAGTACAGAGCAGAGGCAGCTATCGATGAAAGTCTGAAGTCTGTTGAAAATGATTTTGCTGACACGCGCACTAAGTCTCTGAATCATACTAAAGGAGTGACTCGACAGTGGTATTAAAACTCTGGATCTTATTCTTTATCGTGAGTACAACAGATTTCCACACTGATTTTAGATTTCTAAAGGCCCCTCTGGAGTTTCCAATCTTGGTTAGCTTTGACTTCTTCATCCACGCTGCCTAGATAAGTGAAAGAGTCTACTTCCTTAAAATTCCTCCCGCTAATAATAATCGATGCCTGTTGTTGTTGGTGCTGGTCGGTAGGGTCTCTATATCACCTGTGTCTTCACTATGTTCACTTGAAGATATATGTCTCCTATACGTGCCTTTTCCGTCAGTTTGTTTTCGCCTGTCTATCTTCGAGTTTGTGTGTCATTTGTGTTGACATAAATCATCCATGAGTTCCAGATCTTCTAGAGTCTAATTCTCACAAATTCAACACTTTAAAACCCTTTGTTTCCCTTCAGTAAATTGAGCATTCAATAAATACATTGGCATGAGTTTCAGCGGGAAGTTACATAGATTATTCATAGAAAAACACGATAATATTTTCACTCATACCCTTCAATAAAAATGACAACACTTAAAGATATGCTCTGCATGAATTCTTCCTAACTTTTCGACAGACGAAGTGATGATATATTAAATCATACTGAAAAGAGATTTTTCATTCCTTTACGTTCGCAGTGGAACATAGGGCTTCAAGCTGGAGGCTTGAAGTTTCGACAGCAGTGGTGATTATTTTTGCAGGTTGAGGTTGCTAGCCTCATGCTTAACCTCCCCCCTTTACCAGTCTTACTACTGGCCTAGCGAGGTAAATGAGTCCGTCGACCAGAGATCGAACCCCAGACCACCTGCGTGGTTGGCAAGCACTCTACCGCTGTGCCACTGAAGCACTGAAAAGAGATAATAACTACCAAATCAGAGTCACAAACTTAACGGTCGGTATGGCATTATAACTTCACGTTTAAAAATCACATCACATGTCAGAATAACCAATTGACCAATCCACTTCCTCCTATGAACAAATAATATCAAAGTAACATTAATATGAAAGCATATATGTGAAGTTTGGAGTAAACATAGGAGTCACACAAGGTTGCTTATTATCACCAATGATATTCCTAATTGTGGTGGACTGGATTATGCGTCAGACAGTGGGAAACGAGAAGATGGGGATATCCTGGACCGACGTGAAGAACCTAGAAGACCTGGATTTCACGAATGATTTATGTTTGATGTCACACAAAATCGAAGACTTACAAGCGAAAACCGACAAACTGGTCTAAGAAGCAGCAAGGACAGGACTCCAGGTGAACATAGACAAGACGGAGGTTATGAAAATAACCAAACAACAACAACAGCAGCAACATCCAGCGCCAATCACCATCAACGGAAGGGATTTGAAAGAGGTTACTTCATTCAATCACTTATCTAGGGAGCATTGTCTCAACTAAAGGAGGAACGAACGAGGATGTCAAATGGAGAATCGGGAAGGCGAGAAACACATTCATCAACCTGAAATCAATCTGGAAATCTTCCACTGTCACTCACTCAGCATCAACAACAAAATTCGGATTTTCAATACAAACGTCAAGTCAGTCAGTTCTTCTATACGGATGGATCAGAAACTTGGCGGGTCACAGAGAATATTTCCAACAGCCTGTTGCAGACCTTTATTCACAAATTTATTCGTTCTATACTGAAGATCAGATGGCCGGAAAGAACAAGAACCAACAAGAAACAAACTATGGAAAGAAACAAAACAAGAACCAATCGCCCAAGAAATATGCAGGAGAAAGTGGAGATGGATTGGACGCTCACTGGCTGAGGAGTCCGCTGGGTGACATCACGCGTCACGCCATAGCTCGAGTGGAACCCGAAAGGGAAGCGGCGAGTGGGACGTCAGTGCAAGGGTGACATGGAGGAGATCGTGTGAAGAGGAGTTGAAACAGTATGGACTAACATGGATGCAGGTGAAAAGTACAGCAGAAGACAGAAGCAAGTGGAGACGTGTAGTTGAAGCCCTATGTTCCACTAGGAACCCAAGGGAACAATAATAATATAATAATATATGTGAAGTCTACGCTTCAAGTTTGCGTTATTGTTGCACAAGTCAAAAGTTATTCACTGACCGCTTTAAACAAAGGATTGTTCAATAAATTCAGTGTTGTTTTCGTTAGGTGTACTAAACGTTTTTAAATTTGATTTTACAATTGAATAAGGAAGGGAAATTCATTTAAATCTATTTATTCTTTTTCTTTCCCGTCATTGTATAAAAATGAACTAATCTTTGAATCAATTCAGGTCATGATAAAGAAGAAAACTCTTTTCTGAGATAAAATAAATTA
Organism: Trichobilharzia szidati; assembly: GCA_944472155.2. NCBI lineage: Eukaryota > Metazoa > Platyhelminthes > Trematoda > Strigeidida > Schistosomatidae > Trichobilharzia > Trichobilharzia szidati. The sequence continues at coordinate 24,390,225 of OX235272.1, read as the reverse complement.
TTGATTATCGATCACATATATCTATATATGTCCTCACTGGATTTATTTTTGGCGAATTGTTCCTCAATGGTAACTATATTTATTAACTGGTAGTCATCTGGTTAGAGAACACATAATTGAGATGTGGAAATTATAAAGGGAAGGCTACTCCCAGTTTACGGATCCAGTTGAAACGCATTCAAGACTCAGTAAATCTATTTATCAAAATCTAGCGACTAGTGAAGTTGTAAGTTGAACAGTCAGTGGCCTAATGGATAACGCTTTCGCATTTAGAACAATGGATGCTGGGTTCAAGTGTCAGTGAGAAAACTATCAACTACTGGGGATTGAAGATGTATCTGTCTGACGAGTCCCGCACAGGACGAAATGCTGATCCTGGATTCAACTACTAGTCACTATCCAATAAATAACGTCTTCTTAATCCTTAGAAATTGTTCAAGCGTCCCTACTAGAAACTGACGTGATATGTTAACAGAAGCCCAAAATTCAAATCCAGGTGATGTACGTATTCGTGAATTAATTTTTCACTCTTTCGCATTGCAGGTGGAGCATAGGGAGCCAAGCTTTGTCTCCAAAGTTTCAGTAGCAGTGGTGTTGCGTTTACCGCGTTGGGTTGCTAACCCCACGCCCAAACTTCCTTCTTAACCGAGCTTACTATCGACTAGGAGAGGATTAGGAGTGCTTCGACCGGGAATCGAACCCTAACCAGGTGCATGTTGGCGAGCATTCTATCATTGAACTACCAACACATGTATTCATGAATAGAGTAGTCTTTTTTTGTATATGTATATATCTTACCAACAAAAAATCACATACAAAGAGAACCCGACATTTTGTCCTTTAAACCTAATCCATGTTATATTGTGGTGAGAGCTGGCTGCTAGCTAAAGTTGGTAGACAGTAATTGACGTCAATGTTTATGTCCCCAATATTGGTGGTGAGAAAATGAGAACAAAGGTTTTGCGTAAGCGGATACAGTTAGCATATGGATGATCTGACACAGCCACAAAGAAATGCAAGGTTAACTTTCTGTGAGAAACAATCAATCAAAAGACTGTATTTTCTACTAACAATAATCTACAATAATGTACATTAAAATCGATAAATATGTGTTGATTTTCCTTAATAAACGATCTGTTGCCTGACCCTTGTCTTCTGTTGTTACAATATGATTTAAGAACATGAAATATACTCCATAATAAATTCTCTTCGGATTTTGACGGTTATAAAATAAAATATCTGTAATAACTGAAATAGAACTCAGTTTTATGGTGATCTAGAGGACTTCATACACCGGACACCTGTTTCTCAGCCTCTGGTAGTATTTCACTATTCACTGGTGGCCCCTCCTTATACTCGTACCGTTATATCTGTTCCTCAATTTATATACAGACTGCAATTAGTCAGGTCCCTCTACCTTTTCGAGAAAATTTACTAACTTAGCTCAGAAAAGTTGAAATCAAATGCATCAAAACGTCAATTTTATCACAGTTGGCAAATACATGACAATGTCATTGTCCCTAAAATTGTCTCTAAACGTTAAATATCACACTACGAAGGTATTATCACGCACAATTCACCTACGTCTTCTAAATGTCACTTAAGCTATGGAGATAAAATCGACAAAACAAAAACTTTGTATTCAAAAACATCACGTTCAGACGTCGTTCCTGCTGTGGTTAGATTTGGATTAAAAGTTCTTTTCCTCTCTAAGGTCATATTTCTCTCTCTATTTTTTTTCTCTTTTTTCCTTCTACCAAACGGTTTTAGTCAAAACAACTTATAATTTTAACCTTAACTCTAGAGTCCTTTAAATATTGTCGAGTTTTCAACTTATATAGATAATAAAATCTATTCTGATTGATGATAAGTGATATTATTTATCTTCTCATTATATGACCCCATCTCATCCATTTTGCATAATGGTTATTTCAGAACGAACTATTCTCCGAAATCTTATTATCGCCTGTTTAATGCATTCTGCTTCGAACTAGCCAAGTTTTACGGCCTTCAACTAACTTACAAATTTTCCTTCTCTACATTATATGGATTTGCTATGACTATTCACCACCAGTGTCTCGAATTTCACAATATTCCATAATTACATTGAGTACAACAGGTTTGCATCGGTGGTTCAGCTATAGAGTGCTGGCCAACCACGTATGTGGTTCGGAGATCGAGTCCTGGCCAGCTCACACCTTTGCCTCCCTTAACCGGTTATAAACCCATTAAAGAGGGGAGGTCAAGCGTGAAGCTAGCAACCCCACAACGTAAAAAAGACAATATTGCTACTGAAACTTCAGAGCTCTTGCTTGAAGGCCTATGTTCTACTGGGAACACAAAGGAATGTATTCAAGTGTTGGTTTGTAGGGATTTGATTGGTTACAGGATTTTCATCATGAGCTGATATTAGTTAGAGAACCATTGGGAAACCTGGGAGTACTGGATGGCTGTTTCGTCCTAGTTTGTGACTCTTCATCAGTACGCACCCATCACTGGGATTCGAACCCAGGACCTTCTGGTTACAAGGCGAGCTCGTATACCATTATGCCACTGCAACCCGATCCAATGGTCCATGAATTCTAACTTCTGCCAATTCACGACATAGCGCGACCCCTAGCCAATGTCTTCGTCGAGTATTTGTCCTCACGCCCGACCTGCTGCACCCTACTGGTCACGACTTCTCACTAGAACCCCAGGTAACTACCTATCTTAATAGGGCAAGTCACTAGTGAGCATCTCATTGGAATGTAAACAAAAAAAACAACAGATTTGTTAAGCAAACACTAATGGTTGATTTAAATGGTATACAACTACTCACTTCGGGCAATCAGTAGTAAATAGTTTCGTGCAATTATGCTTATCTAATTGATTATCATTCATGTTATCAAGCAGATCACATAAAGTGATCTGAATCATTTACTATTTCTATCAAACACTTGAAACCCGATTTAAGTGTTCAGAAAGAAGCAGTTATCAGTCTTTTCTTGTCCCGGTAAATGGATATCCTTCATTTGATTGCGCTGTCTTTGGCTTTAACCTTACACACCTCCTTTGATATAGTGTAATTTTGCTTGCCTCTTCTTTCTACGATTTGAGTTAAACTCAATTTATTGTTACCTAATTTATTAGTCACTTATAATCTTACGCATCTCTCGTCTTTATTACGCAACTCCTTTACCATTGTATCCATACATTTACCTTGTTTAAACTTGAACTGCCAGTGTAGAAACTGTGTAAGCGTAATTTTCTGAGCACTGTTCACTAAGTACAGAATGTCCTATCAACTGACATCATGTACATAAGCTTAATAATTTATTTAGGCTGTAAGCAGCTGACGAGAAGCCAATGAAATATATGATTGTACCATATTATTTTGCACAAACCACTGTTGTTCTTGCTTTATTCAAATTTGATTTCCAGAGGAAACTGTGGCGAAAATTTCAACCCTGGAATTGTGTACCCTGCAAATTGTGAATTTGGTTTCACTGCTTTACTTAGATTACGGACAATACATTTACTGGCAAACGGAAGCCAGTAATTATTACTGTTCCACCGATTGCTGTGCTGTGTTCAATTTCTAGCTTATATGCAATGTTTCTATGATCGAAACAAACTTTATCTGTGAGAAGGGAGAATCTTAATCCCCAACAAAAGTGTTGTTCTGTTCACACTGTTTCAGAAGTCTGTGTTTTCACATAGTTAAGAATAACAGAAGATGGTAAAATGTGTACTTTACAATATGTTTCGGAAGTTTAATATATGATTCTTTCTATGAAATAATTATGTATGTTATAATGGGTTGAATGTTGTAAGTAACAGAAAATACACACACGCGCTCAAAGTGTGCTCATATCAAATCTCATTTATTGTTTCAGAGGTGACCATCCAAACCGTAACTATTTACAGTTTTCTAGGATTTGCGCCGGATTGGAGAACCACTTAAAACCATACAGCAACAGACAGTTGTTTCGTCCTAGTTTGGGACACTTCAGCAATAAGGAATCATGATACTAACAAACCCATGGAAGCAGAACTCTCAGGTGGTGAGGGCCGCTTGTCAATGGCCCGTGAATTCTAACTGGTGACAATCCAAGGTATATAGCGCCACTGCTAGTCAACAACATCGGTGGGTATCCATTCTTGACAACAGTTTGAATGGACTATGCTTGTCACGGCTTCTAAGAAGATTTGGAGGAAATCCCTCCCGTGGTAAGTCAATAATGTGCAGTGGGCCAGTTTTCAGATGTTGACTAGTAGAAGTGTGATTGGTTTCCGGTTGGTGTTCATCAAAAACGGACACCAGTTAGAATGATGGAATCCAACCTGAAGTTATTTAAATTCAAGCTAACGAATACTTGGAAATTGTTTAGAATGTTTTGAGATGAAAAGAAGCGGGAAAATAAAATGCCATGATTTGTAATGTTATTTGCCATTTTCGGAGTGAGTAGCATGACAATTCCATCGACAAAATTTCGATCTGGAAAAAATGACCCAGAGGAAACAGATTCAGATTGAAAATTGTTGGTCACCTGTAGGTGTTAAAGACTTCATACAGAAAAAACTGAAATTAGTTGGTTTCATTCGTGTTGCGCAAATGCAAGTTGTAATTTTGTCGTGACAGACCCAGACTGAGGAATGTGAAACGTTAAGCGCGCTGGAAAACAGCTAAAATAGGAATTGTTTTCTAAAAATATCTGTAATTGGGAATTATCACCGGGACTTCTACTATTCAAACTGAACTGTACGGAGAAAATTTTTTTAGAACCTTTTACTTTTAATTTAAAAATTCCCATCTGATACTTACAGAATACATTATCTCCGTCCAACCTTCCATTGTGATACACTGAAATACGGTGAGCATTGCATAACCAATATTATCAAAACTTGTAATCCCATAATTTGGTCCTTCCCAGTAACCTTTACATATATAATTTGGTGGGCATAAAAATGCCCCTTGTGGAACAGCTCCTGTACCAGTTGCTGAACCATTTGAAAGACTACACGGTGCTAATGTTGGTCTATTTGGTAGAGAAAGTGGTAAATAGTCCGGGTTATCTAAAATATGAAAAATAAGTGAAAATGACAGTAAATTATTAGATGGGCAATTTGATATAAAGACGAGGTGTTATGACTTGCATTGAGAATTCATACATACCAATAACACTTAACCTTTGATTAGATGATGACTGTCTCTCGGCATAAAATAACACAAATTTAGAAGGATTCATCACTAGGGAGTAACTAATGTCATGCTTCCAGTCCTTCTGTATCAGTCAGCTTTGAAATATGATCACCAACCTAGGTGACTTTCTGTTGCAGTCTGTTTCGGATTAAAGTAAAGTGGCTGCCGGCAGTCGCTAAGAAGCCAGGTACGTAAGTCTCAGACTTGTTGGTACTCGTCAGCAAGGCGTATCTACGATTTCGAAGGGGCTGGTGTCTCCTATAAGAATCGGACCCGCACCACCCAGTGCTGCAATCAGAGACGTTGCCAGTGAGCTGTTAGGGTTCATAAATGACCTCTAATAGGTTTGTAATGAAAATCCTGAATAACACATGGCATATATATATAGCTCTTAATGCTGGCTAGAATCTATCAGTGAAGTTCGCGTGGTGGTCACCAAGTTAAATGACTCGCCGTCACAGTTCACTTCAAAAGCTCACTGATGACCTCTATGACTTCATCGGTGATTGATGTAATTTTGAATCTCCAAAGGGACATCAGTCCCTTCCACTTTGAAGATACACTTTGCTAGAGAGTTCTACGAAACACGAAATTTAGTTGCGAAGCTTTCTGACGACCACCTCCAACCACTTAACACAAGACAGATATAGTCTGTTAGACAGACACTGCCTGGAATTTCTCGTTCAAAAAAGAGTTGCAGACTTTGTCACTTCATTTGAAGACTATAGACGTCTCTTGATAATGTTTATTTAGGAAGATAAAGCCTCAGCTCAATGCTTTAAAATAACTCTGTTCATAGAATTCTGTACATCCTCTATTCTTATGTATACGTAGTTTTATTTTCTCTTATTTAGAAAGGAAAATATCAGTGTACTAAGAGCTGAGAATGACGCTTTCCATTAAATCATTACAACTTATCCAACGAGATATGTACGAGGTTTAAAAGTGAGCCTGTTTAATAAAACGTGACCAACTGTTCTATAAAGAGGAGACTAAGAAGTATTCCGTCTCACTTAGTAAACTTTAGAAATTCCTATTTTCTATGGAAAATAAAACTTAGCACACACACACACACACAAAGATGACGCATATGGTTCGAACAGTTGTCCTTAAATGACCTAAATGATAAATGAGGATAGCAATAAATATAAAAAATAATAAGAGTTATAATAACAGCTGAAAAAAATTTGGGCAAATTTTTTTAGACTTTTCTATGATATATTATGTATGCATTACATACACACACGAACACACACAATTAGAGGGACATTTATTTCGCCTTCTGGAAGCTCAAATCTGAATCAAGGAGCATTGAATTGTCAAATCGGAACTACTGTTTGCATTCAGTTATAATATTTAATGTATTTTGAACAATTTTAGATTACAAAAGACTGAATTTTGTGAACAAAGATAAATTCTTCACCAAGTTCTGTGGTAATCTGTAAATTATTGTTATTATTATTATTGTTTCCTTTAATTCCTAGAGGAACATAGGGCTTCAGCTGTGCGTCTCCATTGCGTTCGGTTCTCTGCTACAGTCTTCACCTGGCTCCAAGTCTGCCCACACGTTTTCATCTCCTCTTCACATGACCTCCTCCAAGTCACCCACCCTCGCACTGACGACCAACTTGCCACTTCCATTTCGGGTTGCACTCAAGGGCTTGTCTAGTGATGTCACTTGATGGTTTCCTCAGAGTATGGCCAATCTATCTCCATTTCTTCACAATCGGTTCCTGCTGAGTTGGTTCGCTCATTGCCAGAGATCTCTGTTGCTGATCTTTTCTGGCTTGCCATCTGATCTTGAGTATTGAGCGAAGATAGCTGCTAATGAAGATTTGTAGTTTGTTTGAGATGCTCTTTATGACGCGCAGTGCAAGTTTCTGATACGTATAGTGAGTATCACTGACCTCACATTGGAGTTGAAAATCCGGATCTTATTTTCATTTTCATGCTGAGTGCTGTTGACCTCCACACAGACTTGAGAGTAGTGAAAGCTTGTCTTGCTTTTCCGATTTTCGCTTTGATATTCTCATCATTTCCGTCCGCCTGTAGTTGAAACGATGCTTCGCAGGTAGGTAAAGGAGGTTGTTGCTGATCATTGTCTGTTGTTACTGTTCTTGTCCAGGAATCTTCATTACCTCTGTTTTCTCTATGTTCACCTGAAGTCCTATCTTTGATGCTTCTTCTGCCAACTTGTTATTAACAACATTAGTATTTCAGATTATGGCCCCTACTGGCCATTACTTCTCAACACGGACTTAAGATGTCCATCCAGTAGCAATCAACATGCTGAAGATTGATATTTGAATTGTGGGATATCGTCCAGTTTAGAATTTACGAGTCACTGAATTCTAGTCCAAGTGGCTGGATGGTCAGCTAGCTTAGTGTCATAACCTTAAGGTACTGGAATCGATCCCTATCTGTAGGTTTTGTACTGTTTTGTACTGTTGAAGAATCCTAAACTAGGGCAAAACAACTGCCCAGAGCTCCCTGGTTTCCACTGATCTCTATGTGACTGCTTTTGGTTCATGGCAAAATATACACTGAAATCTATGTTTCAAATAACGCTGGATCAAAAGTATCATCAGATTACAACTTAGAAGTATCAGTAAATGATAATGTGTGTGAATATAACACTGAAATGAATTAATAGATTCTACATCAGGCTAGGAGCCTGAATAGCTCAGTGGTAACGTCTCTGACTGCAGTACTCACTGGGTGACGCGGGTTCGAATCTCAGAAGGGACATGAGTTCCTTCAAGGGTGCAGATACGCTAGGTGCGGTAAGGACGCTCGCCAACCATGCACATGGTCCGGGGTTCGATCCCCGGCCGACGCACTCCTTTACCTCGCTGAGCCAGATATAATGCTGGTGAAGAGGAAAGGTTGGGCATAAGGCCAGCAACCCCATCCTGTAAAACAAACACTGCTGCAGAAACTTCAAGCCACTAGCTTGAAGACCTATGTTCCACTGGGGAACGTGAAGGAAGAAAAAAACAGCAGGCTAGGGAAGCGGTGGTGTCTGAACACATTTGTTTTGTAGGCAAAGATCCGCCGTAGCCTGCTGCATTGGGTTCCAAGGGGAAAACATGGAGCTTCAACAAAACATCTTCACTTTCTTCTACTCTTTGTTGTCCTCTTCAGATGGATTCACGACTGACCACAATCTCTCATCTCATCCTCACAACATGATATTCCCTATATTGTCCTCAAACGACCCACTCATCACTTCTCATTGAGATTCCACTCAAGCGCTGGTCTGCACTGCATGTGATGTCATTCGACTGCCTCCTAAGTGTGTGCTCAATCCATCTCAATTTTGTTCTACATATTTGTTGAGAAATCGGCTCTCACATGTTGGTTTTTCCCCCAAACGGAGTTTCTTGGTTCTAATCCTTTCTGGCCAGCCGGCCATTTGGTCTCCAGTATGGAGCCAGCGAAGTGTGCAGTTGTTTATAAAAGTCTTCAGTGACTTGTTGAAAATGATTTTCGTGACAATCATTGAAGTTTCTGACCCATATAGAAGAAGTGACTGACTGACTTCACATTTGTGTCGAAAATCCGAATCTTGTCCCTTATGCTGGCTGAGTTAGTACAGAAGATTTCCAAACTGGTTTCAGTTTGATGATAGCGTTTCTTGCCTTTCCGATTCTGGTTGGCTCTGAAATCTTCATCCGTGCCATCCGTCCATGTTTGAAACCATGCTTCCTGGATAAGTGAAGAAAGTAACCTCTGTTTAATCTCTCCCGTTGATGGTGATTGGTGCTGGTTGTTGTTGTTGCGGTTCATTGGTTATCTTCTTCACCTCCATCTTCACTTGGAGTCCTGTCTTCGCTGCCAGTTTGTGTGTTTTCGCCTGGAAGTCGAGTTTGTGTGACATTAAACATAAATCATCCACCGCGAAATCCAGATCTTCTAGAGTCTTCTTATCCGTAGTCCAGCGTATTGATTGCTATCTTCTCACTCTTAGCACATAGTCTGACACACACTCCAGTCAACCACAATTAAGAAATCCATAGATGATAATAGGCAGCCAGATTGTCTTACTCCTGTATTCAATTCGAATGCCTCTCTGAGTTTCCCATTGTGGGTCACCTGACACGTGGCATTATCATATAGCCAACTGGTGAATGAGGTTGATAAAGATTTGGGCACTACATTACGTAGTGTTTTGCAGTGTAGTGCGGCCAGCTGTGACATCTGTAAATGCATATCTTCTCTATTATGTTTCCAAATTTATTTGATATTTACTTTAGTGGTATAATATTTATGCATATTACCACTTACAGATTCTTCGGAATTGTTTTCTGTTGATATTATTGATTCGATGTTATTTGAAAGATTGTTGTTTTTTTATTACAGCTTCATGCCACACCGTATTTTTAGTACAAGTATGGAATTTTCAGCATGGATATCGGTAGCCCAAATTTAGCAGGCTGACCATAGATATCGGGTGTGCGTCGGCAGGGGATCGAACCCTGGACCATGTGCATGGTCAGCGAGAGTCCTAACCACTGTGCCACCGACGCACTGTCATTAACAATAATTATTTAATTATTATGGACAGATAACTGTAAAACCTGTTGAGGAAGTTATCAAAATGAACACTCTTTATTCACTACTCTCCGTCTTTTTGAAATTTACGGTGGATATGTTCAGTCGACCTTAGGCTACAGAAGCAAGAGAAAATTTCCGCTGTGCTCACTACTCTTGGAGGAATGTGATTTTGAGTCCAATTGGAAACTTAGTGACGATTATTGATAGGAGGTGGAGAAAGATGGAACCGACAAATATGTAAATAACTTACAACTTTTATAAAATTTTAATTTTTCCTGACTTTGCTAACTGAAATTTTGCATCTCTACAGTCATACCCAACCAATAAGTGGAAACGTTCCCCTAATTTACAATGAAATTTATCAACGATTCAGTAAAAAGCCACATGGCTAAAGTTTCACACGACTTCATGGCATATCCATTTAGAATTGTGGGATGCTCATGAAACCTTTGGAATTTGTATGAAAACCGTTTATTAGGTGCATAATATTTGTCGAATGAGAAGTTCCGCAAAGAAAACCGTGGATGGGATTTTTAAAAACCGACTTGACTTAGATGTATTATAAGTACTATGGTACGAATAAAACGGATTGGGCCTTTCTATGACTTCTTTTCTTGTAAGATGAAACCATAACACATCATGTTCTAATTTAAGCGAATTTAAAAATCTCAGTTTGTTATACATCCCGAATTTCACCATATCACAAAGTAACTATATTTCGCAGTATACCATATTTTGTATTCATATATTCTTTGAAGGTTAAAGCCCATTGGTTATTACGTTTTTTCGCCTTAAAGTACTCCAATCACTGTTTTGTATCAGTAAAAGCCTCCTTGACAACGGTCTATTTGCTGCTTTCCTTCCACATATCGGTGGTATTCTCGTTGTAGTTGTCGTTGGCGTTGCAACAAGCGATCTGAGCTGGTTTCCGTTTGAGTATATGGTCTACACAGCTTGCGGTCTAATAGATTGTATTACAGGCCATAGTACCTCCAGTTTAGGATGCAGCCTTTCTTAAACTAACGTATAAACATAAGTGATAATTTTAGCTTCGAATTCTGTTCATTATCAGAAAAAAGGATTGGACAAATTAAAGAATAGTAACCTCAGGAAGTTGGTGCACCAGTGGCTCTGAAACGCGAGAGTAGAGCACGACAGTGAAACCACGCGAATAACACTACATTCGTCGAAAGTGATGAGAAATGCAAGAATCTTAAAAACTGGATCAGGTCAAAGGTTAGTTAAGGGAAAAATTAAGGTTTGGGTTGAGCCAAGGACCGAAATTCCCTCTTTTTAGCGCAAATGATCATTCTTAAGTCAGTCAGTGGTGTGTTCGTCCCTCGTAGGTCATTATTTTATAAATTTAGACAAATGATTCCTTAGTGGCAATAACATTAAGGTTCCCGAAAATTTCAGAATTCTTCATCACAGCTTCATAAGAGTTCAGTCTAGTCTTACAGAATACTAGCCCAAAACAATAACTTCTCAAACCTGATTGGAAATGTAAGCGCACTAATGGATGGCAACATACACCTTGTTAATGCTTTTGTCATTTATTCGTCTTGAGAACTGTTGTATGCTTTTAAGGTTTCAAATCACAGATTTACAATGAGAATAAGAAAAAAATAGAATGTTGATTTCCTAAAATTACAGCTTTTGAAATAAATTCATGAAGGCGTAAAATGTTGACTTGCTGAAAGCCGCCAAGGTTAAACCGATATCCTTAAGCAATGAAGGTCTAAGGCATTCTGCTGATTGCCTCCTACCCTCCATGGAGGAATTTTTACTGATGTCTAACATAGAAACACCACGGTTACAGCAATATTTGTCAATGGAATAAAACTGTATCTTAACAGCTTATCCTGGTTAACAATTAGTATTAATTTAGCTGTGTAAACAAGTATTCTAAATATATAGGAAGATAACTAACTGTCTTCACATCCCCCAGACTGACGGTATCATTATCCAAATAATTCAGCATACCAAAATGTATTAAACAAAACTAGATAAAGCCATTAAAATTAATTCATATGTCTTTTAGGTACTTATTTCAAGACACCGGCAAATAACTGGTCCAGTGATCGTAGGAAGATTTGTCAGAAGTGACTGACTTCCTAAGCTGTACTTATTGTATCTGCCTCATAAAATAGTAAATCTGTGGGAAGAAGTGTCTGTCATATGGTGTGATTACTTATTTCTATAAACACAGTGATAAAATCCCGAGGAACTACAGTAAGGAAGTCAAACACAGAAACATATTGATGTAGCCACTAGCCCCACACTGAGCCTTTTCCACTTCTTCGAGCATAGGTCTAATTAGTAAGCTAGGAAATATGCAGAGAAAAATGGAGGCTAATCGGGCATACTTTGTGGAAACACTGAAGGAGTATTTTACGCCACGCCCTCAATTAGAACCTGAATGGGAAACTGTGAGGTTGGTGTCCGACGGTAACGTGGAAAAGGTCATATGCAGAGAAAATGAAAGCTTATATGCAATCGTGAAGTGTGCTTAAGAAGAAGCAGAAAGCAGAGGCAAGTGGAAATGTGTTGTTAAAGCCCTGTGTTTCACTCTTAACCTAAGGGATGAATAATAATAGTTCATGAATTTATGCCATTATTATTAAACGTGAACCAATGTTGTTTGCTCATTCATTTCTGTTGACACTTACTCACTGGGCATATGTGATTCGAGGGGGGCGATACATCATAAATTCAGAGTTGTGACTGAACACTTCTAAACAATGTCGTGTGACATGTGCTACTTACAAAGATACCTACAAGTAGTATATACTGCAGTTTTTCTGAGCATATTTATAAGAGATTCCCAGCAAGCCGATTTGTTAAAGTCCTTGAGAAAGTTATGAGAATAAAAAATATAAGAAGTACAAAAAACAAGAGGCAGGATAACTCATATTCTTAGCAGAGCCATACTGCTCTGCAGATGACGTCAATCATACAAAGAAATGCATCAACAAAATCTGTAGCTTCGAAATAATTTAAGGACTAATGATAATTATTACAAGACATGTTTGTGCAAAAAACAATAGTGCTCTACGCTTTTGCGTAGTTATCATGAATTTTACGTTCAATAGGTAGTTTCGTAAGCAATTTCTGTCTGAATTATGTTTTATGTAGTAAGAATTGTTTTAAAACGCTTCACTGAAGCAGATAAAAAATGTTACAACCTCATCAAAGTTATTTAAATTTGAACGTTTTTTTATATTATACAATCTCATCGAAGCATTATTGCGTCTACTAGCTAGACCATATTTCTTTCTAAGAACGCAAATTTAGAATTTCTATGTATATATATATATGTTTTTATAATTATGTTTTCAGAGGACAAAACTTAGTGTGTTGAAAAAAAATTGAACTTTTGTTTTAATCAGTTAAAAGCAGTAAATTTTAATTGGACACCATTTTAAATTTTGGCCTTATAAAATTCATCATCGCCACAGGACTTGGATTTTAGCTATTATCTTTGGATCACACAGAACATAAAATGAAACCGATTTGTAAAACAGATGATTTATGGTGTCTGTACTACATAATTCATTCTTTTACGATATTTTTCAGATCTAATTTAACTCATCTGTCTAGTAGAAACATGACCGTTATTTAGCAAATATTGTATCTAAAAAGAAACCTAGGATGCATTCCCTTCTGCTTGACGGGTGATGTCTGGGACGATAAAAGTGTAAAATTAATTCAGAATATCGAATCACACACCAGAAGAGTTTCCTGTGGATCATTTCCAACTGTTACATTAATTCAGAGTGTACCGTAGCAGTGAATGTGACTACTGTACCGCTAACAACCAGACACATGATAATAGCTACAGCTAAATGACTAATCGTATGGAACGATACATTATCTACGACTGTTTGTGTTATTAGTCACATTGTTAATCAAACTTCAAGTTTCCTAGGAAGGTCTTTCGTGCATACATCTGTCTTCTCTGAATGTCTTACTGAGGCTAATATCTGAACTGGTAAATAATCAAACCACGAAAGTTATCCATTGTAATAAAGGTTTTTGTATTTCCCAATGAATGAAAAACAAAACCATATTGTTTTTTACTGACGTTTCGCTATTTAATGCTAATAACTTGACAACTAAAAGTGCCCCCAGACAGACGAACGATGTTCAAGTTAGTAAACTTTATTTTGATCTTCATTGCTATTTTTACTTTCAATATGTCCCTTTAACTTGACCTAAGTCTATTTTCTCACCCCCTAACTGTTTGTTATATATATGCTGAGATTTTGTAAATTCCGGTTTAATAATACTTTGATAAAGCTATTAGCAGTATTAAATAGCGAAACGTCAGTAAAAACAATTTGGTTTTGTTTTTCATTCATTGGGAAATACAAAAACCTTTATTATAATGAATATCATTTACCCAATGCCCAAATTTTTTCAAACCATTAAAAGTGAACTTGGTTTGGACATATATAACATGAAAGTTATCACTGAACTGAGCAATCCAATCTGAAAAATACTCATCACCCTATGACTGAAAAGCAACAAAACACGGTGAAGACCCAGTAATTGTGTCATGGAGTACTTCTGAAACAGAGATAAAGCATGGCGTTGTAATTCATTCGGGTAACAACAAAACCGTTATCCAGCAGACCCACTCGGTACAGATTAAGGTTTTATAGTAGCATTTCAACTTTAAAAAAAGGAAGTTGTCTTTGGGCAACTTACACAAATCAAAACATGTCATATGAAATCCACCTGAATAGAATTCCAGGCCAATAATTGCAAATATGATTATAGCGAATAGAACTAATAAGCTGATCTGTAATAATGGAGCCATAGCTCTAATAATAGATTTGAGCACAATCTGTAAACCTAAAAAATAAAAGATATTGGGAAGATATGAAAAACCAAAATTAAAGAAAACTGTGAAATTTCAAGTAATTTCAAAATGAAATACGTCTATAAAACAGCAAACAAATAGTTTTAAATAGAGGACAGTGAACAGAACCTCGTATCAATTACCAGTTCGCCCTTGAATAGCTTGACTTCTGTGATACACATTAAAACAAAAACCTCACCGCATTTGGAATTTATTAGGTGTAATCGTATAGGAAAATATTTTGTGTACGTTCGCCTCAAATTCGCTATGCCAATTAAGCTATAAGCCTATCTTGGGCACTTCAAAATTGAAGGACATTAAGTGAGTTGGTAGGTGGTGACTCTCAGATGCACATTTTTTCACCCATTTGTGACTCGCCATCTGGACACTCCTGCAATCCCAGTGAGTGACGGTATCCCCGCTGAACTTGACTTGAACTCAAAACCCGTCGCTTCACACGTCAAAGAGTTACCTACTGAACTACTTGGGCCAATATAGCCACCTTTTGTGCAAAGGGCGTTATTTATTATTGATTTTTATTCGATTCTGATTTTCTTGTTGATTGAGTGGACCGAAATGATCAACCTCTGAGTATGAGTCTCAGTGAGAACGCCATCACTCGCTTGGTTCTCAGGTATAGCCTGACGACAAGTCACAAAAAGGACGAAACACGCATCAAGGATTCCACCTCTAGTCACCATACACTAAATTACTCCAAGTTAATCTTCTGACATCGTCGAAGCGTGCGTACTAGGAGTCAACATGTTAACAGATGCCAAACACTTTGGTCCAATAGGTAAACAGAGAAAATCAAAAATGAATTGGAAACAAATAATATTAGGTAGTTTTCAAATCAATAATTTAGGTGGTCATGTGTTCAAATGATGCCTTAGTTTCTCTTCTAAATCAACTATGATAGGCACCAATCTTGTCTTGTCGACGACAAACTTCTGTTACATTTAGACATATGTTTTATTCAGAATTTCCACAGCGAGTTCTAGTATATTATGTCAGTGATTTGAATAAATTCTATGTAAGGATAGCAAATTGAGCAAGTCAATAATTTTTGACTTTACTTCGTCTATTCTTGTAGAGTGTATGCTATTCACTATGGAACATGAATAAAACAAAAAGCCTCACTTTATGGATCTGGAATATTTTACGAGCCACAGAAAGAAATATGCAGAGACAAAGATTGTGGTAATAAACTACATCTAAACTGTGTTTATTCAAGTGTTGGTTTGTAGGGATTTGATTGGTTACAGGATTTTCATCATGAGCTGACATTAGTTAGAGAACCATTGGAAAACCTGGGAGTACTGGACAGCTGTTTCGTCCTAGTTTGAGACTCTTCAGCAGTACGCACCCATCACTGGGATTCGAACCCAGGACCTTCTGGTTACAAGTCGAGCTCATAGACCATTGAGCCACTGGGGCCTGATCCAATGGTCCTTGAATTCTAACTTCTGCAAATTCACGACATAGCGCGAACCCTAGCCAATGTCTTCGGTGAGTATTTTTCCTCACACCCGACCTGCTGCACCCTACTGGTCACGACTTCTCACTAGAACCCCAGGTAACTACCTACCTGAATAGGGCACTGTTTTTGTTCAGTGATTCATGAAAAGGCTTTAGTTAGGACATTTTTGCAACCTATGGGGATAAGCCTGAAAATGAACGCATAATTGTTGTGAAATGCATGTTGGAAGTTCTCCAAACTTGATCAATAATTGTGAAAAAACAGCATTTATGAGTAAGAAATTCGAGATGGTTGAGGGGAAATCCATTCGCTTAAAAGGATGATCTGTCCAGGAGAATTGGATAGAGAATAAATGTTGAACTTGAGAGGAGTTTTTCGGCTGTCACTTCCATCGCTCTTTGTCAAGAACGTTACTCGTTTAAACAATAGGAATTCGACAATTAATCTTTTCATGTTACCTCTAATTTCACATGCAGTTTCCATGTGTTCACTAAAGGACATACATCAGATAACAGAAATAGGGACATTTTTTGACCGCTTGAGAGAGCATTCCAAAAACGTTTTTAAGATACCTGCGCATTACCTGACAGATAGTGACGACGAATTCAATGTTTTAAAATCGTTGAAGATCAATAAAGTGCAAGTTGGTCCCAGTTCACTCTGCATCCCCATAGCCGTAACTATTAAACATCTTGTACTGAAGCTGTGCATCCAAAAAGAAACTGTTTTTAATCTTTCCCTACTATATTGAAACATTATACTCTATTTTTAGTTGCAGTTACTTCAGCTGTATTTCGTTTTGATATTTTCATTTCATACGCTTTAATTTTTTCCACCATACTGTTGATCTCTACTCATCTGATCCTAATCGTTTCAAATAATCTTAATTAAATAACTCTGACGTGAGATGTGTTGCTAATTGTGTACTTCTGATTCTTGTTCAAATAGCATTCCTGACTATAGAATGTTCTTGTGGTTCCTCTATATGCACCAGCTTGTGTATTCAATCTCCTAATACCAATAGACACTAATGTTAAAATTGTTTCACGTATTACGGAACTCTTTATTGAGCGAAAAAACCCCATATTGTGTCATAAACAAAAAGTGAGTCTTGAAGACAACATCCTCGATCATTTAATTAGTCAGTCGCTTTTATAATTTGTGATAAAGTATCGATCTAGACAATTTCCTCAACACTTTCAACGCAGCACATCCTTCAACGAAATTCTCTCTAGGACGAGAATCAAACCTGTCTATCACATTCCTAGATATGCTACTCACCAGAAAACAAGACAACTCTACCCACAGATCAATTAATCGAAAACCAACATAAACTGGACAGTTTATTTACTTTTACAGCTTTATCTCATGGATGTGAAGGCAAAACCTGGCTTGCTCCTTTTGCTCAAGGATCCTACTAGAAAACGCATATCCATCTAGATTTATTGACTGAAAATTTCAGTGATCAAACTAGCAATTGTTTCTAAGATGACTGTCTTCATGAACCTAGAGCTCAAAGGTGACACTGATGCAAAAATTCTTAGGAACCTCCTTTCTAAGTGTCTGAAGAAGACATTACAAGCAGCCATCTTAAGAATCACATTCTCCAACAGACAGTAAATCCACTTATGCACATTGGATAAGATATCAGTTTCGGTCACTTCAGTGTGTATTTATCAATTTACTTGTTCCTGTGGAGCAAATTATATCGTTCGTAAACAAGTCCGCAAACGTATTCTGGAACATTGTTCAGCTTGGCTAGCTAGAGGAGAAAAGAAGAACACTTAGTTCTATCCTCAAACGCCCTGTCTTCTCTGTACACCCCTGCATCAAAGTTTCACATAAAAGGATTTCGAATACGCTATTATTATACATAACCGAATCACTGGCTTTTCGGGACCTGAAACCGGACCTCTATTTTCAAAAACATTACGTAGACTCACTCACCTTACTATGACCAGAGTGACACTTTTGCCATAATTCTGTCTCACTTTATTGTTTGGGTTAATTATAATTATTTCATAGTTATTATTATCATTATTACTGTTTATTAATAACATTGCATTTCTTGTGCAGACTGTATATTAACACTACCGTATTTTCATTAGCTTTCGTTTATTTTGTACATTTAGATTCATTAGTCATTTTTCAAGCCTATTACTTAATTCCAACTTGTCTCGTTTTTCTAATCTCCTCTTAGTGTTCCATTTATGAAGTATACTTCATATTATGTGATGTATTTCCTACAACACAGTTACTGGTATCTGACTGCTGTTAATTATTGTTCGTCAGATATTTCCGTCGGTCGGTTTTCGACATAGAACTTTGCACATATGTGCGGCAGTTCAAGTCGCCACACTCCCTCCTTGCAGCACACAAAGCAAGAGAAGAAAGTAGGAGAAATGCATATAAGAGACAGTACACAGAGGTGTGAGACAAAGGTATAGTAATAACGAAGAACAAAACAGTTTCATTGGAAATCATAAGTCACAAGGAGTGGATGCATCTGCGCCAGCCATTGAGAACGATTTTGAGCCATGTCACCAATTGTTTCCAACCATTTGGTTTTTACCGTCCCGAGGAAGTCTACACCTTCCTACGTGGCTTAGACTAACTGTTGTAGATTTCATTGACTGGTGACATGTTTTCGTTTGACCACCGCTAGCTCTTTTCCAGCCTGACCCTATATCAGCTAACATTTCCCATTGTCGAGGAAGGCGATGACTAGGCATACGTAACACATGTCCTAACCATCTCAGTCGATGTAATTTCACAGTCTCGTCGACTGATTTCCCCGCCTTACCTAGCACTCGATGCCTAACCTCAATATTGCTCACCTTATTATACCACTTCACGCGGGAGATAGAACGCAGACACCTATGATCAAAGACAGCTAATCTTTTCATGTCTTCCACTCTCAATGGCCAGGTCTCACAGCCATAAAGGAGGACGGAGCGAACTGCTGAGCAGTACACACGCCCTTTGATCGATAGTCGGATATCTTCAGATATATATACGAATGATTGTGTAGCCCCTGAAAAATATTCATCGGAAAGAAACTCCTTCAGTGTTACACGTTCTCTTGGTAAACGATTGACAAGATCAGAGAAAATAAAATAATATGATGTTATCTAGATTAATCTGATCTGTTCGAGTTCATCAGAGAAAAAATCACATAAAATGCCTTATATTTTATACATATTGTGAGAGATACAAAATGATTCACAGAGAGGAACTTACTTTCAAATCCTGTTACTAATTTAAGTGGCCGTAGCACACGTAAAGCACGAACAGCAGGTTGATTAAGATTTGGGAGAATGTAGGCTAAAAGGCTATTTGGATAAAAAAGAGACGAATGAAAACAAAAAAATTATTTCACGAACATTTCACCCTAATTTGGGAAAAATTTGAACTTTGCACGTAGAAAAATATGTTAGCCTAAGTTAACTGTGAATGCATCCTTAAGTCTGCTTTACAAAATTGAAAATCTTGACTCCTTTAAAAAGTGATGTCATCTGGAACAGTCATGAGCACACGAAGGAACTTCTGTTTTCATTATTTGTAGCAATGAAAATTGTTTCTTTTTCTAACGAAGTGAGATTCTAAATAATCGGTTACAGAGATAAATTATTGGTTTCTATATGTGATACCATGTTGCTCTTAAGTTGTCTGTGGAATAAGCTTATATTCACGTTTCCTCAAGGGTGTGTAACCTGAGGCCTCATTATGGTTCTTAGTATCTAAGTTGCTGATTCTACATCTCCTCACTACAAAAGTTATGTTTGCATCTTTGAGTTTGTTCGGAAATTAAGAAACATATACTGTCACGATCAGCACAGCATTATGCTCATTTTCAAGAAAAGACATCTTGATGTGGTTGTGTTCTCTGAGCTGGATAGTTAATTTGCGAAGCTTTCATCGCCCTACTAGGCGACATCTTCAGCGCATACTTCAATTTGAATTGAAGTGAGCTTTTAGATTTCTCCACGAGTTTATTAGTCATCTCTCCTGGTGGGTGACCTTGGACGTGATTGGTTGTTTTTGTGTGTTTTCACACCTTCTAGGCTACTTGTACTGGAACTGATTGTTTCTTTGACTTGAACTTTGACCCTTTGTGTGTGAGGTTTCTGTTTTTTGACGGCTGGCTTATGTTCGTGGATACGAAGACGAAGACAAACATAAGCTAGCCGTCAAAAGATATGACATCCACTCCCTCATATCACTACATACAGACAACCACGGACATCAATTCGACTGGGACAACCAACGTTGAAATATTAGACAGAGGAAACAACAAAAATGCTAGAGAATTTTTAGAAGCTTGGCATTCCAGTGAATCATCAATCAATAGACACATCGAGATTGACAAAATTTATCAACCGATAAGAAAGAAACCTCACACACGAAGGGTCAAAGTTCAAGTCAAAGAAACAATCAGTTCCAGTACAAGTAGCCTAGAAGGTGTGAAAACGCACAAAAACAACCAATCACGTCCAAGGTCACCCACCAGGAGAGATGACTAATAAACTCGTGGAGAAATCTAAAAGCTCACTTCAATTCAAATTGAAGTATGCGCTGAAGATGTCACCTAGTAGGGCGATGAAAGCTTCGCAAATTAACTATCCAGCTCAGAGAACACACATCAAAATCATCCACCTGAGCTACAAACTTCTCCATCATATCTAAAAAAGACATCAAATTATTAGATAAAGCTATATGAAGGTCTTGGTAACGTTTTCCTTCGATTTAAGCAGTTATACTCACTTGTAGATTCACCTGCTTCTGTATAGAATATTTACTTCAATGAGTATAAGTTGTCTGGTTGATATTCGAATCTGTATGAGGTTAAATAGTCCTTTGGATGTACCTAATAAATCACGTGTTATTATCCTCATATAAATTTTTAACCTAAAATCAGTGTTGAGTATCTGCCAAGCACATGGGGTAGTTGTTTGGATAAATGTAAGCGTAGGGAGCGCCCAATCAACTTTCAGCAAGTCAGCAAAAGGGATGCTACCTTTATTTCTAACTTCTCGCTGAAACTCTACATTTGAAGTGATTCGGAGATACAATACACACTTTCAAAGAAGATGACAAATTGACGTCAGTTTATGCACTGTTTGTTAAGCTGAGCATCAAATGGCAAATGTCATTGGATGTAAAATCAACAAAATATTATCATATGAAATAACGAATGATAAACAGAATCACTTGAAGAAGAGTTCATAGGAGGAAATATCAATACATCCGAATTTCTGCATTTAGTCCATAGGAAAAAATTAAATGTCACTTCTATATAGTTCGCACATCGAGTTACTAAAATGCTTCATTAGTTCATGTAGTAAAGGTTGAACGAAAAGCTTGGATATACCTCTTCTGTAAATTTCTATCGAAATTACCACACTACATACAATTTGATGAACCTTCATTCATTTATTTTCATGTCTTAATGCTGTCATCTACTCTGAAAAAAAACAATTTCTGTCCTGATTGTTTTCAGTAAGATTTATCATTACAATAAAAATAAACTACTATTATCGATGTTATTCCTAATATGAAGACTATGGGGGGATGAGAAGACAGGAATACGTTGGACTGACAAGAAGACTCTAGAAGATTTGAACCTCATGGATTATTTATGCTGAATGTCAAATAAACTCTAAGATTACAGGCAAAAATTAACAAAGTGACAGAATAGGTAACGGAGATGGGACCTCAAGTGGATATACAGAGAAGACAGAGATGATGAAGATACCCAGTCATCAACCACAACAAGCACCAACTACTACTATCAACGGCAGAAATTTGAAAGAGGTAAATTCCTTCACTTATCCGGGCAGCATCGTTTCAACTACAGGCGTAACGTATGAGGATCTCAAGGCCGGCAGTATCGGAAATTCAGGGCAAACCTTTGTGACTCTGAGATCAGTATGGAAACCTTCTGCACTCAGCAGAAGATTCGAAAATAAGATTCGTATCTTCGACATTGATTTCAAGTTAGTTCTTTTATATATGAGTTAGAAACTTGGCAAGCTCATCACTAAAATCTTTGGCCATCAGACTGCACACTTCGCTGACTAGGCCTTGAAGATCAGATGGTGGTGGGCCGCAAAGCATAAGCAATAAGGAAACTCTGACAACGAATCAACCAAGAACCTAGTGCCTAAACAAATATGCGGAAAGAAGACGGGATGGATTGTACATACGCTGAGGAGACTGTTGAACGACATCACGAGATGGTCTGTCGAGTGGAACCCAAGTGGGAAACAATGAGTTATGCGTTTTTCTGAGGATGACATGGAAGACATCGTCTGCGGAGGAGATGAGAACTTATGGGAGATCATAAGGCCAGCTGAAAAAGACTGCAGAGAATAGAATAAAACGGAAATGTGCTGCTCCACGAGAAACCCAAGGGAATAGAAAAAAATTAAAATTCAACCTATTCACGGGAAAAAGATTTCGGAAGTAGCTATCTGATAAGTGATTCATGATTTCTCCTAGAAAAATTATTCTTGGTAGGATAATTTATGCTCATTTTATCATTTAGCTGGTCTAATGATTGATAACAGCAATTAATGTTTTATTTTTTCGTAGTGGACAGCTGTCATCGGCCATTCATTATCTTCTGATTATTAATTTTAAAATTCGTTCAGGTTGACATTTATTTCACTGTGAATGCGTCAGTTTCGATAAAATGTTATTAAAATGAATAACGGATAAAAAGTATGAGCTGCCAGATGTTAAGTGGTGCGAAGCCCAGTAGAGATTAATAATGTCTGTGCCTGTTATTAGTTATGCTAGAAACTTTTGAAAATGTTATGAAGATACACTATTCAGCAGAGTGGTTTGCTGACGAATAATGCTGAGAAAACAGAGGTGATGAAGATTCCTGGACAAGAACAAGAACAACAGACAACGATCAGCATAAATGGAAGGAATCTGAAAGAAACAACCTCCTTTACCTACCTAGGAAGCATCGTCTCAACTACAGGAAGACGGAAGTGACGAGGATATCAAAGCAACGATGGGAAAAGCAAGACAAGCTTTCACTACTCTCAAGTCTGTGTGGAGGTCAACAGCACTCAGCATCAAAAATAAGATCCGGATTTTCAACTCCAATGTGAAGTCAGTGCTACTATACGGATCAGAGACTTGCTGCGCGTCATGAAGAGCATCTCAAACAAACCACAGACCTTCATTAACAGTTGTCTTCGCTCAATACTCTCAAGATCAGATGGCCGGCCAGAAAAGATCAGCAACAGGGATCTCTGGTGAGCGAACCAACCCACAGGAATTGATTGTGAAACAAATAGGCAGGAAGAAATGGAGATGGATTGGCTGGCCATACTCTGAGGAAACAAACCATCAAGTGACATCACTAGACAAGCCATTGCTCGAGTGGACCCGAAGGGAGCGCGAGTTGGTCGTCAGTGCAGGGTGACTTGGAGAGGTCATTGAAGAGAGATGAAAACGTGTGGGCAGACTGGCCAGGTGAAGACTCTAGCAGAGAACTGAACGCATGGAGACGCACGGCTGAAGCCCTATGTTCCTCTAGGAATTAAGGGAAACAATAATAATAATAATGTTGAGTCGGTGCGCACACTCATTTTTGTGACCGCAACGACCACCAGCATTAGTTGCTATTCGTTAACCGGCTTGCAGGTAACTTATTCAAAATACCCGCTTCAAATTAGATCCATTTACATAAGGGAATATTTGGACATCATTGCTTACTGTTTTTATAATACACACTACTGACACCCGTATGAGTAGTCACAGACTACTACTCATGTCAACCAGTAGTACTTACTGAGAAGATCAAGCTGATATAAACACCTGATGACTGAATCGCTCGTGTGGAACTGAGACCTAATATTGGTTGTTCGACGTAGATCCTAGGTAAAAGGGTTCAAGAAAGCTACACCGCATGCTTGCAGAAAAGTAGCAGTGGATCTAATAAGAAGTGCGGTAATTAGACACTTTATAGACTCCTGCAATTCCTTCTCAACAAACTCCTACTTTAAGGTAATATATAAAGTGAAAAGTAACCTGCCTAAGACAACCCACTTTCTCCTTCTTTAAACTGCTGAATTTCTAGCCATCCAGATGGAGAAACCGAGGCTCTGCATACAAAAAAAATGTTTCATACAATTCTGTTATCATGTTAAGGACCCTATTATTATTCGCAACCCAACTGTCTTGCTTATTTTGATTCTCCGACCCTTTCTGAGTCATCATTTCGAGCCCTTAGGTCAGATAAAGTCTTCGTTAATTCTACGCGCATCCTGAACACAACTTACTTGTTAAATTGCTTCTCATTACGTAATCCTACCACCCTTATTCAGTTTCCCATATCTATTGACTAATATTAGCAGCTAGTCACATGATGATCCATTCTGTTCTCACTATTCACTTTTACTTGAAGGAATTGTGAATGAATATGGTTGTACAGCTAGAGAAAACGAATTTGATGGAAACAGCCTCTTCACTGAACTACTTGTCTTGCGTTTTACTAATGCCCAAATGAGAATTATTCATGAAAAATCATTTACTGTTACTCCGAACCTTCATTTTTTTCCTTTACGTTCCCAGTGGAACATAGGGATTCAAGCTAGAGACTTGAAGTTTCGGTAGAAGTGGTGTTTACTTTTTACGGGATGGGGTTGCTAGTCTCATGTCCAACCTTCCCTCTTTCAGCAGTCTTATTACTGGCTTAGCGAGGTAAAGGAGTGCGTCGGCTGGGAATTGAACCCCTGACCACCTACGTGGTCGGCGAGCATTCTACCGCTGTGCCACCGACGTACACCGGACCTTCATAAGTAATTCAGTACCAAGGTTTAGTTATATATTTAAATAATATTTCTCTCACTTCATATATGATTCCAATCTATGAACTAACAGTCTGACGCCTACTGATTACAATTTTGACCATTTACGCTCTCCACACATACATGTAAACACAGTGTTCAAGCGCATTCACCGTATATATACTGCTGATACAATTGAAGAAGAAAGACGACATTTACGTTCCATTTAAACATCCGACTCAGGATAAGCAACACCACAAAATGCTTCGCTGACGTTTATCCAAATATGTGATCAGAATATTCGAAACATAATCACCGATTTTTCTGTCTCTCTGATATTCTTTCGCATTACCGATGAGTTCTTGTCAAAGTTAAGGGACGGAAATAATCTTAATAGGTTGCCAGTCAGTTACAGTATCGATCAACTAACCAAAGTAACGTTTTAAGTGAAATGCACACTACACTAAAATGCGCGCTGGCGAATCGATGGTGCATTGCTGTCCAACTACAGAAGATGTCAGGGTTCTATTCCTGACAGACTCTCCACTAAACTCCACCTGGCCGGTAGTAAGTCCAGGAAAATGGGAAGGTCTGGCTTGAGGCTAGCAACCTCACCCCATGAAAACAATACCATTGCTACTGGAACTTCAAAGCTTAAAGCCTGAAGTCATGTATTCCACTCACAACAGAAGAAATAAACAAAAACAATACCGTGAAATTCTTCACAGAAATTTTAAAAAAAATATGAAAACAGTTCATGATAACTCACCCTGTAACTACAACAATAAAATCCATAATGTTCCATATATTTCTAAGATATGCTTTCCGATGAAACAAGAAACCAAGTGCAACAATTTTCAGCAATGCTTCCACACAAAAAATAATTAAGAAGTATGTTTCTGTTTGTTCCTAAAAATGGGAAAATTTTTATACAGAAAAGAGAAAACCAAAGGTTGATATATGTACCTTTTTTAAAGAGTGAAATAACCGTCAAAATAAATTATGAAATATGGCGTAGTGCATCACATGATTCAATAAATTCATGCATGTTATTTCTGCTCACTATAGGCAACTCACCAGAGTGAATGACTTTAAATCATCCTACTCCGAAAAAAAGAAAGTATACTGGACTTTGTAAAGTTACTGTGACGTGACACAAAAAAAAGAACAAGAATTGTAGCAGTTAAAGACTGCATTTATGATGCTCACTAGTATGACATAGAGCGCATACTTACGTCATAGGGATAAGAATTTGAAATCGTCTGTTGTAAAAAAAACATGATGTGCTTGTTCGTTTTTATTACAAGTTTTCTCTCGTCAAAGTTTCTGTGTTGTTGTAGTTGTGTTTGTTTTCTTTTTTCATGTCCGTTCATACATAAGTTTTATACATTTTTCTCTCGAACAAATATTTATGCTTACAATGTGGGTGGACTTAAGTAGAACAACTATAAAACTATTCAGTAGTCGCCTATTCTACACGCTAAGATTTTAATTCGAACAAAGTAAGAACAAATGGATGAGATCATTTGTTTTGATATTTCATGACTTCTGTACGGCCGCTAACGACACGAAATTCACGAAGGTGAAGTTATAAGGTACTTGCGGTAGACTGTGAGTAGCGACAAAACAGGAATATTCAAGTATTGGTTTGTAGGGATTTGATTGATTGGTTACAGGATTTCATCATGAGCTGACATTGGTTAGAGAACCATTGGAAAACCAGCTGGGAGTACTGGACAGCTGTTTCGTTCTAGTTTGGATCGGGTCCCAGTGGATGAGCAGTGGTCTACCAACCGCAAGGTCTTCGGTTTGAACCGCGGTGGGTGCGTATTGCTGAAGAGTCCCAAACTAGGACGAAACAGCTGTCCAGTACTCCCAGGTTTTCCAATGGTTCTCTAGCTGATGTCAGCTCATGATGAAATCCTGTAACCAAAACAGGAATACTTTAGTCTGATGAGAAGACATTAGAAGATGTGAACTTCGTTGGCGATTTCTGTCTAGTGTCACATAAACTCGAAGATCAACTGGCAAAAATCGACAAACTGACAGAAGAGGCAGCATAGAAAGGACTTCTAGTGAATATAGAAAAGGCAGCGATGATGAAAATACCCCCAAATAACCACAACAAGCATCAATCACTAGTGACGGGAGAAATTTGAAGGAAGTCGCCTCTTTCACCAATCTAGGCAGTATCGTTCCAACAACAAGCGCAACAGATTAGGATTTCAAAGCTGGTAGGATATGAAAGGCAAGGCGCAATCTTCATTAACAAAATTCGAATTTTCAATAATAATGTCAAGTGACTGAGTGGTTCTATATATAGTTCATAAACTTGGTATGCACGTCACCAAATGCATATCTAACAGCCCCTGCAAACTTTATCAACAGTTGCCTTCGCTGGTTCCATACTGAATATATCAAATGGCTGACTAGAAAGGATCTTAATTAAGGGACTTTGAGAATGAACTAACCAAGAACCTACTGCTTGAGAAATACCCCGGAGGAAATGGAAATGAATCTTTCACATGTTAAGCAGACTGCTGAGTGACATCGCACGTCCGGTAGACTCTTGAGTGAAAGTTAAATAGGAAACGACGAGTTTGGCATGATTCCGAGGATAACATGGTAGTGACAGTGTGAAG
Organism: Trichobilharzia szidati; assembly: GCA_944472155.2. Lineage (NCBI taxonomy): Eukaryota > Metazoa > Platyhelminthes > Trematoda > Strigeidida > Schistosomatidae > Trichobilharzia > Trichobilharzia szidati. The sequence continues at coordinate 24,362,690 of OX235272.1, read as the reverse complement.
TGGGGGTAGAAGCTTATGGTCAATCAAAGAGCCGGCTAGGAAAGATTGCATAAATCAGATTGAAATGAAAGTTTGCTGTTGAGGCTCTATGTTCAACACGTAACCCAATAGAATAATAATAATATATAACATACTTCATAAATATTTCAACTCAAATGGCATTTGTTTGTTCTTGACATAGTCATGAATGTGAAGAGGTATGAATAAAAGGCTGTTAGTAAGCAAACAGTCGGGGGCCTCCAATTTAACCAGTTGTTTGTTTGCACAACAGTTTTACTTACCATTTATTCACAGTGCCATCCTAATTCTCTTCACTCTTGAACTTTCCATCATACTGCGCATAAATACAGCCTGGTTTTTTAGATTATTTACTATCCTGTACTCATATCTACTGTCCCATCATTATACTAGGGAATAGCAAATAAAGTATGTTATGTATTTACATTTAAAATAACTATGTCACTTTTAAGCTATTAGTAGGTGAAGAAATGCCGTGAAATACATTCGTTCTTGCCTTGTTCAAACTATTCCGGGTAACCGGGTGTACGAAATTCTTGAAACTGTGTCTCCTGACCTGTATTATAATTTTATTCAATTTTTAGAAAAATTAAGCCATTCAGAAACAAAATTTATTGGAAGAAATCAACAAGTTCACTGAATGTACTTCATCTGTATCCTAAATAGTTTAACTAGCTTAGATATTTTTCCTGTTGATCAGCTGTTTCGGTACATTCAGCGTCCGGGGAATAATTGGATACCGACTTCTCAAGCGCTACAATGGACTTCGTTGCACGATAAACTACACACATTCATTCACTCAATACAGATGAAATTACCAGAAATTTGAAAACTTCTAGTTCGCTCTTTGAGAAGTGTTGTAGTGGAGTGAGCTGTACGGAATATCCTCATCCAGAAGTATATATACATATAAATTAGACTCTTCACAACATCCCTCACATAGCAATCAAAACTGTGTATTTCAGAACAGTTTCTGTCCTATTAGGTTAAAATAGTCAACTGAAGATGCCTACAAGCTGCCACGAAGTGTTGCATCAATCAGGCCTTACTGTCTTACGATGACATAAAATTTTGGTAATACTAACAGGCTGTTTGATTCCCCACAAACTGGAAGATATGCAAGCGAAAAGCAACAAGTTGGCAGAAGAAGCATCCAGAGAAGATAGGACTTCAGGTGAACATAGAGAAAACAGAGGTGATGAAGATTCCTGGACAAGAACAACAACAACAGACAACGATCAGCATAAATGGGAGGAACCTGAAAGAAACAACCTCCTTTACCTACCGACCTGGGAAGCATCGTTTCAACTACAGGAAGACAGAACTGACGAGGATATCAAAGCAGCGAGGATTGGAAAAGCAAGACAAGCTTTCACTATTCTCAAGTCGGTGTGAGGAGGTCAACAGCACTCAACATCCAAAATAAGATCCGGATTTTCAACTCCAATGTGAAGTCAGTCAGTGCTACTCACTATACGGATCAGAGACTTGCCCAGCGCGTCATAAACAGCATCTCAAACAAACTACACACCTTCATTAACAGTTGTCTTCGCTCAATACCACTCAAGATCAGATGGCCGGCCAGAAATGATCAGCAACAGAGAGGGATCTCTGGCGATGAGCGAACCAACTCAGCAGGAACCGATTGTGAAACAAATAGACAGGAAGAAATGGAGATGGATTGGCTGGCCATACTCTGAGGAAACTAACCATCAAGTGACATCACTAGACAAGACATTGCTCGAGTGGCCCCCGAATGAAAATGAAGTGGCGAGTTGGTCGTCAGTGCGAGTGTGGGTGACTTGGAGGAGGTCATGTGAAGAGGAGATGAAAACGTGTGGGCAGACTTGGAGCCAGGTGAAGACTCTAGCAGAGAGCCGAACACAATGGAGACGCACGGCTGAAGCCCTATGTTCCTCTAGGAATTAAAGGAAACAATAATAATAATAACAGGCTGTTTTTACATCATGTAAACGGTTCACTAAATCTTGAATACTCAATGTGATACTTATTCAAATCAGACGAATTCTTTTATATGTGTTAATGTATTGAAGACATCAAGTGGAGATTAATTTTACCATGCCCACGGTATCCAAAGACCTAGAATACAAGAATGCCAAAACATCTTTAGCTTCAACAACATTTATTCAACTGTATGAACATAGGAAGGCGCAAATATCGGAGCAGTACTGTAGACGTTTATTTCAATATCACGACTTCGTCCTTATGTATCGCATAACTCTGAACTTTTCAATAAAACACTATGACATGTACGAATGATATATCCAAAACAACGAAGGCTTTTTTCAGGACATCAGGTTTTAATAAATTATTTAGTAGAGAAATATATTTGATAGCGATAAGAAGTTCCAGAGTGACAAAGAGTTTACGAGGAGTATTGAGGCGTAGTACAGCCTTCGCTGTTGCTGAATTATATAATTAGGTCAGCTACAAGGGGACGAATTTCCCAGTGATTATAGTTATTTGGTCAGGTGGGACAGTGAGGAAGAAAAGAAAGTAGTTTCCTCTCGAAATAAACTTGTGGTTTAACAGCATGTATGAGACTTTATCTCCCAATGTAGAATTATAAACCAGATTGTGAAATCCTAAACTGAATAATAGAGGATCATTGAAAAAGAAACCTGTTTCCATTTTTTACCTCAATTAACTAAACAGAATCTGGGTGGTCAGAAATATTTTTCTTTCTGATCTGAGTTAGATGAAATACCCAACAACCGAATGACTTCCGGATCATCTTGAAAATGTTAGGCAGCATTACTATTTCTAAACCAGTAGTATTTACAAGATGATTTCTTATACCTAAATTTCTGTTAAATCTTCGAGAGTAGTCAGTCTATATCTGAAATTATTTGAAATGTTGAGAATACCTTTACATCTTATAATTTTACATTCAACTGCTAATAAATGTTCAAACAAACATGTTTTCTATACCTGCTGCCGTATAAATATGAGTCATGCTATGGTTGAAACTGTTGTAAATACTCACTTTTAGATGAAATTCGCAATTCGCAAATTGATTAGCAGTTTCCAGTCTGTACAGTTCAACGAAGTGAAATTTCACCCCAGTTCCCTTTGGAAACCAAAATTATTCAGATCACATATTGTGATCCGCTTGATACCATAAACGGTAATCAAGAAAACAAGCATATTTGCACAAGAACTACTAATGGGTTGCGTTGAGTAATTGTATGCCAGTCAAACCAACCAATAGTGCCCGCTGGACAGTTAAATCGAAGTCATCTAAGTACCAGACTGCCGTTTCGTTCATTTCGGAGCCGATTTCATCAGCAGTGCATTCGGCTTGACTCGGCTCAGAGAGCCAAATCAGTTTAAACCACTCTCGAACTGTGTAAATTACAATTCTGGCCACGAAAAGAGTGAAACGGCAGTCCAGTATTTAGATCACTTCGACTGAACTGATAAACAAGCACTAGTGGTGTACTTGACTGGCATACAACTATTGATTTCAACCAGTCAGTAGTATATACTTCGTGTACAAATACTCTTTTTCTCAATACCCCTTACTGTTTTTCGTCTGTTTGTTTTTACATACAAAGGAAAACAGTTCGTTTGTAGAAAAGAGCATAGTATTCACTTCAAACGTCCACTGATTTTGCCTACATACGTATGACATCATCTTACAGTTATGCAGGTAAAAAGAATCGACGCTTCATTCAAGACTTCAGTGTACCTCCGTTGACCAATTTGTTATTAATGAGATTATAATAAGTAAAATTATAAATATAATAAATTATTCTATAAAAAAAATTAATGCACTTACTAATTTCTCCGATAAGGCTGTTTTATCATTCGACGGTAAATGCATTTCCATAGCTAGAACTATACAATTGGCTAGAATAGTTGAAAGAACCATATACTCGAATGGCGTTAAAACAAAAAAATAGGCGATAATCATGAAGTTAAGGAATAATAGCATTCAGAGTGGAGAAAAACATGAATGACTCAATAAAATATCACACACACACATTAAATTCACTAGCATTATGGGATAACATTTCTGAATAAGTCATAAGTCTCTACATGCCTAGATGATTACTTTCACCAATTATATACTGTTGACATTCGTTTAAAATACTTTGATGAGAGGGTATCATGCAAGCTAACACTGATCATTAAAGTTTCTATGCAAGTTAGACAAGGCTAAGAGTCTTTTTAGATTTTCTATAGTTTGGTTTGTAAGGGTTAGTTATGTTTTTACGAGTTGATCACGGATTGATATCAGTTAGAGAACCATTGAAAACCAGGGAGTACTGGACACTGCTGTTTCATCCTAGTTTGGGAATCATCGGCAGTACGCACCCACTGGGATTCGAACCCAGGACCTTCCGGTTACAAGGCAAGCTCGTATACCATTCAACCACTGGGACCCGATTCAATGGCTCATGAATTCTAACCTCTACCAATTCGTGATTTAGCGCGACCCCAACCATTGTCGTTGGTGGGACATCCATCCACACACGTGACATCTAATTGGACCTCACTTTAGAGTATTTTAAGTCAAACATTCATGGCTAAGATGAGATATAAGTTTTTCATAATTTGCCCACTTCACTACTGACCATCACTGGAAGTGGACAATTCATGTAAATAAGCCGACTTTCGCTAGTCTTATGGACTTAAATCTACATGAGCGGTGTCAGTACTGATTTCTAGCATCTAGTTTCAAATATAGCATAAATTATTCTTTAGAGGGATAACAAATTACTTCTACTAACTATTTTACTGATCATTTTATCACTGATTCAATCAGTTGCCAAGAAATAACTTTAAAAGACCTTAATATTCAGGAAAGAACAGCTGTCAAACCTCTACTTCAACTCTGTCGACTTATAAAAGACCAACAGTGAAGTAATTTGGAAGCTGCTTCAGCATTTTGAAGTGCAGTTCCCCAAACCTGTATCAACCTTACTCAACAGCTATTTGATGATGTCTAGAGACTCACAGAGGAAAACTCAACGAAGCCTCTGATGATATACCTGGCTTCAGTAAACAGAATCATGCGACAGACCATGGGGAGCCACGAATAGGGGATTTTTTGGGTCAGCGAGAGGACACTGAAAGATATAGCCTTCATGGATGAACTATATTCCCACAAACTCAAAGATCTACAGTTATACCATATAAAGAGGGGACATCTGAGACCCTACGTAGGATTCTAAATAAAGCAGGAATTAGGGTGGCATTTAAACCTACAAACTCACTCAGGGATAAGCTCTGTAGGTTAAAGGACCCTGTTGGTTGACCCAATTAGACAAAATAATATAATTTACAAAATACCCTGCAATGACTGCTAGCGAGGTCAACTACTTAGGTCAAACTAGTAGGTCGGGGGTAGTCAGATTGTCAGAACATAAGAATTTAGCTAAGGTAAGAATGGTTGACCCAGAGAAGATAAGTAATTTAGAAAAAAGCTCAGCAATTGCAATGCATGCATTAACACACAACCACACAATAGGGTGGGAGAGGGTTAAAATTCTAAAAAGTAATCTAGGTAGGTGGAGAGAGAGGTTGATTACTGAATCCTTGTTCATCGAATCTACACCCAACACATGCAATAGGAATAACTCATCACTCATACCGGAAATATGGAAAATACTACTACCAATCAAATCAAGTGAAAATCAAGTGAAAAACATTGGAACTATATAAATGAATTTAGGAAGTCGTGTGATTACCTTGATATGATTATGAGCAATAAATTGTTCTCGAAACGTCATCAGTAAACATTACTGTATAACACTGTGAGACTTTATCAAAACAAAATTTACCCATAATGGAATTACACTCTACCACAGTGCACAAGTTTTATTCTTATATCTACAGATGAAAACCGAGAAGTTTGCAGAAGAGGCAGGCAGTGGAGATAGGACTTCAAGTGAATACAGAGAAGACGGAGGTGATGAAGATACCTAACCAATAACAACAAGCGTTGACCTGCATCAATGGTGAGAATCTAATGGAAGTCATCTCCTTCACTTACCTAACCTAGTCAGTATCGTTTCCACTACAGGAGGCATGGATAAAGATAATAAAGGCAGGATTGGATAAAAAATGACACACCTCCATTATTCTGAAATCATTGTGGGAATCTGCTGCACTCAGCATAAGAAACATGTTTTAGATTTTCAACACAGATGTCTGAACAGTGCTTCTCTACGGTTCATAGAAAAGCATTCTCAACAGGCTACAGACTCCCATCGTCAGCTGTCTTCGCTTCATTTCGAAGATCAGATAGCCGGCAGGCCAGAAAGGCTAAGCAGTTAGAAATATTATCAGCGAAGCAGTTAACGACTGGTCGCCCATCAAATATATAGAAGGAAATGAAGGTGAATTCGACAATTTCTGAAGAGACTATTAAGTGACATCACGTGATAGGCCCTTGAGTTGAATTCAAGTGCCATAGGACGTGTTGGGCATAGGTTCGACGGTAACATGGAGGAAATTGTGTAGGCAGAAGATGAAAGCGTATGGCCAATTATGAAGCCAGCTAGAAAAAACTGCAGAGAATAAGGTGAAGCCCTGTGTTCCACTCAGAACTCAAGGGGGATAATAGTAAAATAATAATTCGCAAAAGCAGTAAGTAATACAGTGAGTTTTGAGACAAAATTCCCTCCTCCTACAGATCAGTGTTTCTTTATCTGAATTTTAAAAGTTTTGTTGCACACTGTAGGATATTTTCTAATGAGACGAAAACACAAACTGTTTAAATACAGTGTAATCAACTATAAGTGAAACTAAACATGAATTTGAATTCTTTATTCAGTGTTGAAGTTAAAAGTGATCATTATCAAACATTTTAAGTATAATAGGCTAATTAAAGACTCCTCTACAGTGTAATTAGTATGATATAATGGAGGGATGATGGGTTGTGTGGCAAGAAATCTGGGTCACTCACAACCTGAGGCTAAAACTATGGCAACATCTCACTGCATCACAGTGAAATAAAAGATTCATTTTCATTGGTAATGTTTAAAAATGACTAAATAACCTGATAGTCGGCCAAAATATTTTGTTCACTTAGGAAGAATGAAAAGAATGTCGTCAATTTGTTTGAGTCAATATTGACTTCACTGTTGAAAAAAAAAATTAATAAATAGGGAGACTGTTAAATGCATTTTGAGGCAACAAATTTTCTTGTACAGATGAGTTTAACGAGGAAGTAAAAACTGTGTTCGAATTATAAACCAATGGGAGAAGAAAAGAAAAGGCGAATCTGAATGTTGTCAGTAAACTTTGATTAAAGTTAAATAAATTCGGTTTGCTTAACCGTATGCTGTGAAGACGAGAAAGACATACACGAATTAAACTGTTATGCTTGAATAACATTAGGCTTCGAGAAAATACACATCATCAAATGGTTTCTTATATAGATAAAATGCTAACTGACACCATACTACTCTTACTTTATAAACAGAAAGATTACAAAACATCTATAAATACCAGTTGATTCTAATTGCTGCAGATCTAGTTCTATTTTTTATTCCTTTACGTTCCCAGTGGAACATAGGGATTCAAGCTAGAGACTTGAAGTTTCGGTAGAAGTGGTGTTTACTTTTTACGGCATGGGGTTGCTAGCCCCATGACCCACCTTCCCTCTTTACCAGTCTTATTACTGGCTCATCGAGGTAAGGGAGTGCGTCGGCTGGGAATCGAACCCCGGACCAGTGCGTGGTCGGCGAGTATTCTACCACTGTGCCACCGACGCACAGACCAATTTCTTACATACCATTAAGTTGCTCATTCAGTATCTGTGTTGTGAAAGCTTACCATGCTAATTAGCTCAGTCTAAAAGGAGTGCGACAGAAAACGGGTATTTATTTAGTTTGGATTCACCTAATGAATACAATAAACTGGTTGAGTGTTTTTGCAAACTGCTAATGTCGACCTGTAGCAGAATTCCTGCAGTGACTCTCGAAATAAAAGGCATTAGAGATTACACAGAAGCAACAGGAATCCTTTTGCATCATTTTGAATAATATGCTCAAAAATTATGTGTGGTCCAGGGTTCGATCTCATACTGACATACTCCTCAACCTTGCCTAGCCGATAGAAAGCCGAGTAAGGAGAGGAGATTGGTTGTGAGACTAGAAACCGCATCCTGTATAAACGAATAATACCACTGCTAATGAAATTTCAGGAGCTGGAGCCTGAAACCCTAAGTTCCACTCGGAACTCAAAGGAATAAAATAGATTTAAAAAACGCCTAATTAACAATAAACTTAACTAACGTAAAGACGACCTCAGGATGAACAGTTTACTTTTCACTTTTGAACATCAAACATTTTTTATGATATTAGACGAAAACTGGAGATATGATATGGGGGGAATAAAACTAATGATAGAATATGAACCGATCTAACCGAAGCTTAGTAATAGTTAAAGTGGTGGGTAAAAGTAAAAGATGTACTCAATTTTACAAGTGAAGTAACTAGAAGCGCTAGACTCAATCTTCCTGCTTAGTAACAGTCTACCATTCTTCTTAGAATGACTCATATTTTTCTTCCGACGTCAACCTTCGTAATATGACATTGCATTTTACCATAGAGAAGAGATGAATAAGTTAGGAAACTTCGTTAAGTAGGTTTACGCAATCAGAAAAAATCAAGTGATGAACAGCATTCAGAAATAACTATCACAAAAATTGTAATTACTTGGTAATGGGAGTATTACTGATAACAGTAAGAGATTCAGGAGGTATTTAAAGTATATTTTAAAGCTAATAGTTTGAAAATAAGAAGGGAAGACGAATGAACGTGGGTCAAAAGTCAAGTCAAAAAGGTATGAGGTCACGGTAGTAAAACGCATTGGATAAAAATCGCTTCTACATACACGATTCAGGGTTTTCCTATATATACAGCAGCAGCTTCCAATATGGATAGAAGATGTGACCGAAAACCCTTCGAACAACTTCGCCTTAACCTACATAATACTCTGAAAGATGTCTCTACTGATGAGGAATAGTGTGTAGGGACAGTGATGCTCGAGAATTAAACTTTTGGCTTGCTTAATTTCTCCGTATGACGATTCTATTGGAGGGTTTCTTTTTACACGTCTAGACTCCGATCTGTACTATAATTCTGTATGTTATCCATGTCCACCAGTCTTTTTTCTTCTAAATTTTCAGACTTCTCACTTCAAAATATACTTATGAACATTACTTCTCTTTAAATTTAACATTTAAGTCCAGTTAACCACACTAATTAGTAAGCGACAACCAACTGACTCCAAAATACGTTTCTTAAATGTCCACAGATTGATTTTTATTGTACTCACAATTAAGACAAACTCATAGAAGTTAATTACTCTGAAAGGGATTTCAGTGACAGAAGTGGAAGCTATAAATTTAACCAAAGAGAGTAACTTCATCAAAAAAGGTTGTATTTGTTGTGGTTATCTGAAGATTATTCACAACTCACTATGTATACACAAACTTTTCTTCAATTTAGCCAACTCAGTAATTATGTACAAATGTGTAGTTTATGGCGTCTATTAATAATATTTGATCAGCTTAGTCTTAACAAATCGTAAGAAACCTGAAGACATGACTCTTTTACTCTTATTGTAAGGATAATACAATGCAGAAGACTGCCAATTATACTCCGCCATATCCAATAATCTGGTGATGTTTCTTAATTGTAATTTAATTGCTTTAATGGTATTTAGTGAAACATAAAGTTTCACTTTTGTGTCATCGAATATTCTTATTTTTATTTTTTATTTATTTTGATTTACAGCTTGATTCCACACCGTATTTTCAGTACAATTATGGAACTTTCAGCATGGATATCGGTAGCCCAAATTCAGGCCGACCATAGATATCGGGTGTGCGCCGGCAGGGTATCGAACCCCGGACCATGTGCATGGTCGGCGTGAGTCCTAACCACTGTCTGGAGTTTACTAGGACGCTCGCCGACCATGTACATGGTCCGGGCTTCGATCCCCGGCTGACACACTCCTTTACCTCGCTAAGCCAGTAATAAAGCTAATAAAGAGGAGGGGTTGGGCATGAGGCTAGCAACTCCATCCTGTAAAAATAAACACTGCTACAGAAACTTCATGCCTCTAGTTTGGAGCCCTATGTTCCACTAGGAACGTGGAGGAATTAAAAAAAGTTTACTAAGAATATATCTAGAGAATCTTCAACAGCGTGCTGCAGAATTTCATCAATAACTAACCTCCTTTCCGGCTCGATAATGAAGATCAAATGGCCAGCCAGGGAGGATGAGCAACAAAAAAAGCTCTGACAGCGAGTCAACCTAGAACCTACTGTTAAACAAATATGAGGAAGGGAGTGGAGACGAATCGGGTATACTCTGAGTAGACTGCTAAGTAACATCACTCATCAAACCCTGGAATGGAATCGGAATGGGAACGACAAGCTGCGCGTTATTCTGAGGGTGCTAAAAGTCCGTGATTAATATGAGCTATTGTAACTTTATTAACTGATGCTATAACGACTTACTGAATTACACGATAGGTAATCTCATAGCTAGCAAGAATCTGCATAGGCATTAATAACCTAATACAATAAAGCAGTCATCAATCTTCAGTGCCTTTGGTTGGTGGACACATTGCAGATTAGAACACAGTGTTGCTTAATTAGCAGCTGTCTATAAGACTTCACATTTTTAGACAGTAGTGAATATGAGAATTTCTTCATAAACTGTTTAGCACCTCGTGAATGTATATGCCGAATCGACTCGGTATTCTATAAAAATTAATTGCCTCACTTATGACTACTGAAATTACAGAAGACCGATAGAATTCAGTATACATCAACAGTATGAACTCGACATACATCATACTAATTACTCCACAGTGACCAACTAATATAACCATTACAGTGCTGCTGAAGGCCAGCTATAGATCCAAGTAGTTCAGTAATAACGTGTCTGAATACGGTGTAGGATGACATGAGATCGAACCTCTGAGAAGACATCGGTAACTCACAGTTTGCGGAACCTCTCCCCCCCCCCCTTACTGATAAGCATCAACAGACACGATAACCAGTCCCAGGGTAATCCGCTGATTGTCCCTAATCTCCTAACATGAAGCAAATTTGCATAAATCTGTGATAAAACCAACTATGAAGTAATACAGAGTAGTTGGTTAACCAATAATTCAACACGGTCTTTTTCTATCTTTTAGTATCTGAGATTTGTAAAAAAATATGTAATATTTAAATGACAGCATCAACTCTAATATCTTGGTTTCCTTCTATTTCTCAGTGTAATTAAAGAGCTGACATCACTTCTTTCATCGTGTGTATGCGTGATAGGCATCTTTCACAATAAGCTTGACATTTTGCTTCTTATTCCTCTATATATTACCACTTTACTTATGATTATTGATCGTTATTATCGATTTATTACCTTCTATACTTATTCAGTGATTATAATCACATCCCTCCTATTAATTATATCAGAGAGATTTCCGAAGAAAAGTTCGAAAAATGCCATTCAATGGGCTGACTAACTAACTAACTAAATGAAGAAACGCAAACTTGAGTTTTAAAAAAATAACCACTTTTTATTTAGAGTTAAAATGAAAAAATTACGTATCTATTCTAAACTTTTTTTATATTTTTCGAATCTTTTCACTCACTCATTCAGTCACTTACTAACCTACTGACTAACCATTCACTCCACTCACTCTCTATCCATCTCTTTCGCACTTTGTAGACATCTGTACATCTGTACACTAACGAATACTAATCATAACAATAATAAGCATTGTTTCAATATATTCAATTCTTCTTTTCGAAGCAATGAAATTAGGCGGGAAAAGAAATGAAAGGTAAATGTAATTTGTTTTTTCATAGGAGGCAATTATCTGATAAGAAATGAGGAGTAGAACAAAGACAAAAAGAAAAGGAAAGAAAAAATATTTAGGTCATTCTTTTTCGTCTGCTTGCTTAAATCACTGGTCTACCTAAACTTTCTAGGCATCAAAATGCGTCAGATTTACTCCGTTTCATACTGCTTTAACGACCTAATTACTACAATGAGACGCAGTCTATACTAGCTCACAATTTCAAAGAAGTTGATGTCTGTAGCTAAGAGCATTCTACGATGGAATCGAGGAAGAACATTGTACAGTAGTATTAGAGCATACTTAGGACGGAATAATATTGCTTCATTTGAATAAAACCAGAACTACGGCGTACCCCAAATATTCATCAACCTTATTCAACAGCTGTACGACAACGGCACATGTCAAGTGATCCACAACGGAAAACTCAGCGAGGCGTTTGGAGTAAACACAGGAGTCAGACAAGGGTGCTTATTATCACCAATGATATTCCTAATTGTGGTGGACTGGATTATGCGTCAGACAGTGGGAAACGAGAAGACAGGGATATCCTAGACCGACGTGAAGAACCTAGAAGACCTGGATTTCGCGTGTGGATGATTTATGTTTGATGTCACACAAAATTGAAGACTTACAAGCGAAAACCGACAAACTGGTCGAAGAAGCAGCAAAGACAGGACTCCAGGTGAACATAGACAAGACGGAGGTTATGAAAATAACCAACCAACAACAACAACAGCAGCAGCAACATCCAGCGCCAATCACCATCAACGGGAGGGATTTGAAAGAGGTTACTTCATTCACTTATCTAGGGAGCATTGTCTCAACTACAGGAGGAACGGACGAGGATGTCAAATCGAGAATCGGAAGGCGAGAAACACATTCATCAACCTGAAACCAATCTGGAAATCTTCGTCACTCCTCAGCATCAACAACAAAATTCGGATTTTCAATACAAACGTCAAGTCAGTCAGTTCTTCTATACGGATCAGAAACTTAGCGGCGGGTCACAAAAAATATTTCCAACAGCCTGTTGCAGACCTTTATCAACAGCTGTCTTCGCTCTATACTGAAGATCAGATGGCTGGAAAGAACAAGAACCAACAAGAAACTATGGGAAGAAACAAAACAAGAACCAATCGCTCAACAAATATGCAGGAGAAAGTGGATATGGATTGGACACTCGCTGGCTGAGGAGGCCGTTGGGTGACATCGCGCGTCAGGCCATCGCTCGAGTGGAACTGGAAAGGGAAGCGGCGAGTGGGACGTTCAAGGGTGACATGGAGGAGATCGTGTGAAGAGGAGCTGAAACAGTATGGACTAACATGGATGCAGGTGAAAAGTACAGCAGAAGACAGAAGCAAGTGGAGACGTGCAGTTGAAGCCCTATGTTTCACTAGGAACCCAAGGGAACAATGATAATAATAATAGAACGATAAATGTACCAGAATAATCTGAGCACATGTTTTTTATTTTTATTAATTCGCGGATTCCTCTCATCTGGTTACAACCTGAACAACACCAAAATTATAAATGAAATTAAAGATCTGAACATACTTTTTGCAATGATAGGGGGTAACTGATTGGTGCTAAGAGTAACATTGGTCAGGAATGATGTAAGTCGTTAAATAATTAACAGTTAAAAGGACCGACTATTTATGGAAGAATTGCATGACTAAGCTTGGAAACAAGAGGACAGAGTTCAACAGATGCTTTGTGGTTAGAAACAATGTTTAACTAGAAAATGTATACAAAATAATAGGTTATGCAACCACAGAAGAACATCTTTATATAAAGTAGAGAAAAGAGGCGGTAGGATGAGTCATGTTTAGACGAAAAAATCAAGATTTCTAAGCAGGACAGAAGATGACCTAGTGAAATTTGTATGCTTTTTTATCACCAAGGCAGTGTAAGATTCAACACTGTCTCTTTTTGCGTACATAGGTTTGGTTTCAGACGTTTGATGGCGATCGCCTTAGCAAGACGAAGCAGGCTAGGTTTCTTTTATCTGTTGATAAATTTCGAACGCCTTCAGACTGTACGCAATATAGCCAGTGTCTAGTAGATGGCGTGCAATCGCACTGCACTGTTCAATGCTTGTGGACCCTTTACTTTCAGGTTCTTCGGGGACAGTAGCTCTCTTCTCTTCATATGATATATTATCGATTATTACATTTAAGATTCTTCATGGGGAGTAAATACCTTGCAACAAAACTGTCTGAAAATCCTGTATTGCATATAAACGCATTTTTCAGAATAAGACCATTAGCATAATTGTCAATCAACATCCAGTATAGAAAAGGATTGAATTCAGCTACGTGTAAGCACAAAGATGTTATTTTTCGAAGTTAATCAAAGTTTCAATGGTGGTTCAACGGTAGTTGAGTAGTAGTAGGATGCTCACCAACCACTCACGTGGTCTGGGTTCGATTCCCAGCTGACTCACTTCGGACGCAGCAGTAAATCAGGAAAATAATAAAGATTTGGCGTAAGACTAGCAGTAATCGCCACTGAAACTCCAAACCTTGAAACCCTGTGTACCATAACTTATGGTAAATTAAAATTGTTTGAAGACAGAGTACATACTGAAGGCGATGCTGAACGATACCTATTTTAATGAACAAAAAGTGAGCATTTAATGTTCTCACAATACCGACGACTGCACTTTAGTCTAAAGCTTTCCACTAATTGCCGTCAGCTATCCATTAGTTTATATATATCCGACAATGAGTTTAGAATACTGCAATAATTTGCTACTTTAATTCTTAATAACGGCACCTAATATGAATACTATCTTGACAAATTACAGTCGCATCCACGGTCGGTCTAGAAAAACTTAATTTTTCATTCTCGTCAACATCTTAATGTGGCTAGATATTAACCTACCTAATCCAAACAGAATATAAGGCCAACATTCGAAACTCCTTTTCTGCCGTCTGCCGTGTACATAATAAACTATCAAAGGACCCCAAACAGCAGAAGTCATAGCAGTCAGAACTTTGAATACAAAAGAAGAAAGTTCAGTCCCTGCTACTGCTAACCTGGTCTGTTGTGGAGATCCGTATGTTGATAAATAATGTATTACCTCCTACATTTGAGGTATAACATCCTTTAATTATATGTTGAGTTCTGATTCATTCACCTTAGTGTCTTTACACTTGTATGAACAACAATTTTACCATATTTACTCTCACTATTTTTGATGTTATCGTTTATTCATGTGAAGTATGTAATCAGAAGGAATAAGATTCGATCTGAACAATAATCGTGACTTTCTAGTGCTCCGTATTTATAGTCATTTGTGATAACTCACTTTAATATTTGACTTTCGACTAAAAACTACCTATATTTATGTAATATTGTCATATATACATATTATTATTGTTTCCTTGAATTCCTAGTGGAAAATAGGGCTTCAACTGCACGTCTCCACTTGCTTCTGTCTTCTGCTGTACTTTTCACCTGCATCCATGTGAGTCCATACTGTTTCAACTCTTCTTCACACTGTCTCCTCCATGTCACCCTTGTACTGACGTCCCACTCGCCGCTTCCCTTTCGGGTTCCACTCGAGTGATGGCCTGACGCGCGATGTTACCCAACGGCCTCCTCAGCCACTGAGTGTCCAATCCATCTCCACTTTCTCCTGCATATTTATTGGGCGATTGGTTCTTGTTTTGTTTTTCCCCATAGTTTCTTGTTGGTGATTCTTTCCGGCCATCTGATCTTCAGTATAGAACGAAGACAGTTGTTGATAAAGGTGTGCAACAGGCTGTTGGAAATATTCTTTGTGACCCGCCAAGTTTCTGATTCATCCGTATAGAAGAACTGACTTGACGTTTGTATTGAAAATCCGAATTTTGTTGCTGATGCTGAGTTGAGTGACAGCGGAAGATTTCCAGATTGGTTTCAGGTTGATGAATGTGTTTCTCGCCTTTCCAATTCTCGATTTTACATATTCTGGACTGTAATCTATTGACAATTTACTCATATGAATCTCTGAGATTTACAATCTTAATGATTTAGTGTTATTAAGAAATATTATTGCTGTCAAAAAAACAATTAACCCTTGATCAATATGGATATATAACCGTAGAATTTATAATAAGTGTCTTTAAGTGATAAAAATGAGGAAATAAGTTGAATGAACCGAAGCTGACAATAACAAGCCAAAGAAGTGCAAAATGTGAGATTCAAGATCATGGTTTTTCGGAGATCACTAGTCACTTGGGATTAACCAATACTACATATATTTAACCCATAGTCTTACACGTGACTGAATTCTATGACTCACGTTAATGATGTGGTCACAAAGATAAGCCCCTTGACATTGCACTGAACTTTAAATTCATGTTAGACATTTGAAGGCAGTCAGCAGGGAGCTTCGGATATAGATTTCTTGTCTTTTGGCATTTGTTAGCGAGGTGTACATGTGGCTTTGAATGGATTGATTTGCTCTTTTAGAGATTCTTCACACAATGCTCCAGTCAGCGAGGGTACTATTAGTCTGATAAGTGACAAAAAACACGAAACCTAGGCTCAGAGCTTTCTGTCGATAGCCTGAAACCGCCTAATATAATTTCAAAGAAAGAAAATACTATTCACCAAGAATAATGCTGCATTATTGGTTCAGTGATTTAATACCCATCAGCCACCCATGTAATCTGGGTTCGACCTCCAACCATTGCATTCCCATACTACAGCTGATTAACAAGCCAGTTGCGAACCAGGCAAAGATGGGAGGCTTAGCAACCCTACTCCATGAAAACAACACCACTGCTACCGAAGTTTCAAAGTCTAAAGGCTTAAGCCCTACTTTCACTCCAGGCACAAGGAATGCAAAAACATTACACTACATGTGTGTGGTCGATCAAAACAGAAAGAGAAACCTATGTCTAACAACTGTATTACATGACGAGTGAACAGCATTGTGAAAGTAAAATGAGTAGTGAAAAGACAACCCAGACGAATGTAGAATCACTGTCCAACCAGTATTCTGTGGAGTTTCTGTGCTGGTGTAAGCGTGTAAAGCAAGGGAAACAAAGTAACAATGGCCCCTAATTTTGTCTTACCTAAAAGGCTTTACAATACATAACCATGAAAACTGTTAGTGATGAATCATGAAGACTGTTCAAAAACATTATCATATAGTTTAACCAAAACAGACATTAGATATTAGTATGAAGTGACAATACTTAGCTGGTCAGTGTTGAAGCCCCCACCTCAGAGGAACAGTTTAAATAGCATACTCGAATTTATTGGTGATGAAAAGTTTCCTATGTGATATGTATGACATGAGATATATTTTAGTGAAAATTCGTGATTAATTCCCATTTTTGAATTCCGAAGTTTGATTGAAAAAGGTCATCAAAAAGCCAGAAAACGATAAACTCAGTACATCGATTTTCTAGCAGTATTTGCTCACCGGGGTTCGACCCTATGACCTTCCAGCTACAAGACAAGGTCGCTCGCAGAATGTTCAGCCACTTGGCCCTGTCCAATGGACAGTGAATTCCCACTTCTGCCAATTCGTGATATGCAGCGCGACCGCCAGCCAATATCATCTTTTAACCGCAATAACCTCTTTCCGAATCCAAGTGTGTACTTACTGATTAAGAGTCCCAAACTAAGACGAAACAGCTTTCCAGTACTCCACGGTTTTCCAATGATTCTCTGATATCAACTCGTGATCATACTTGTAACCAATCAAATCCCCACAAAACAACACTGAGAAATATTTGGATTTTGCTGCAGTTCCACCTCATAGCTTGTGTTACGGGAAGAAAAAAATTATATTCCATGCAAAATCATAACTTCGGTACAAGTAACTCAGGTTTGAGAAATTTAGGAAAATTCTCAACAGTTGAACTAAGCTACATATTTCGCAATGCTTGCCACAAACCAAAATCTTCAAGTATGGAAAAACAGATTTATTCTTCGAGGTTTGTAACTGCCAAGATCAGAAATTTTATCACTGTAGCATTCATTCATTAGAAGAGTGAACACGAGATGGTAATACGTGTAAGTTTCTAATTCGTGTTTGCAGTATGATTACTAAGGTAACTCGTACCTTACCACTGCTCACTGTAAACCACAATACAGCATCTAGGCATTGAAATGAATTCAGACAGACTTCAGTATGGAGCCACAAATGAGGCTATATTATATTTCTCCATTCCTAGTGTTCCAGGTGGAAAATACGACTTCCAGCTTTCAGCTTTGAACTTTCATTAACAGTTCGTTGGTTTAAGTCCTATTTTCATTTCAGTCTTAGTACGACTCCTACATGGGGCCTCTGATGTTCCTTCGGTGTATGGCAGCATTATCGAAGCCTCCAATTTCTTATTATTTATGTTAGCTTTATAACTGAAACCACTACTCTTATTTTTCTTACTGGTCTTAACACATTTTTGAATAAATTCTAAAACAAGTCCAGGTTTTCCTAAACCTTAGGTGAACGTTGTTTCATCAGTCTAAGCAGTTGTCAATAAGCATCTGAGCCAATCTTCTGAATACTTCTTCTCATACACAGACTGAAAAAGGTGAGATGATTCTCTCATTCCTCCCACAGTGAATGTGGATCGGCACTCACTGCATGAGGTAATGTATAATTTCTGACCTGTATTAAAACAGTCAATATACATTCAAATATCATTACTACCACCAAAGTTGTTGAGGACAGACTTGTCTGGGATTCAGCTGTGATTATCGGTAAAGTCTCTGGACCTCTGTATATAGAGTAGCGGCCTCGATCTCTATTTCCCCTTCAAATGTAAGAGTCTCTGCAATGCTTGTCAGAGTAGTAGGACAGTGTTAATCAGATTAGGGGAGTACAAAAACCTAGAATAATCTAGATTAGTTGATCCTAATAAGATAAGAAACCTAGAAAATAGCTCAACTATACCAATATATATATATATATATATATAGATTTAAGATGACACTATTAAAATCTAATATAATAGGGTGGAGGGAGAGATCGATAACAGAAGCTTTGTCTATCGATTCAACTTAACATATGTGCAGTAGAAATGACTCAACATCTGTTCCGGACATCTGGAGAATACTACTACCCCTACAACGAATGGTGAGTAATAAAGACCTCAAAAAATTCAAGTTTTGGAGCTGTATAGTTATAATTGGTATGATTATGAGCAGTAAACTGTGTTCGATACCTCGTCATCCAGCAGATAATACTGTTTCACTGTAGGATGAATCTAGTAAACAAATTAATATGGATTGGAGGATTTCATCATGAGCTGACATCAGTTAGAGAACCATTGAAAAACCTGAGAGTACTGGACAGCTGTTTCGTCCTAGTTTGGGACTCTTAGTTAGCAGTACGTACCCACCGCAGGGGTTCGAACCCAGGACCTTCTGGTTAAAAGGCGAGCCCGTAGATCATTAAGCCATTGGTTCTCTAACTGATATCAAACAAAATTCCAACGGTTGGTTAGGGATGCTAGCCTTACGCCCAAATCCTCCTCTTTTTTTCAGCCTTACTGTTGGCCAGATAAGGTTTAGGAGTATGCATCAACCGGGAATCGAACTTGGACTAACTACTACCATTAGGCCACTGACAAGCGCAGAATTCTATTAGCTGTCACACAAAACTCTGTAACTCATGCCTCAGATTTCTTCCATGAATACTGAAGAAAACGGAAAGAAAAGCAAAGCCATTCATTCATTTAATAAATTGAATATTATTATTAAAATTAGGTCATTATTTATCAAGGCTGTTCATTCCTCAACCCTAATCAATTTTCCTGTGCTCATTTTCCTTATATATATATGGGGAATGCTGTTGTTGTTGTTGTTTTTTAATTATTATTGCTATGACATTTTACTGAAAAGAGGTTTTATGAATAATAACAGAGGTGGTAGAATGAATAACTTAAATTATTATTATTAGTTTTTGGAATATAAAGAAGTGTTCAGAATGTATAAGCGGATTACTTTTCAAGCTAAAAAGTGGAATGAACAGAAGGGATTAGTTAACAGAAGGCAAGACAACAACCAACCAACCAACAAAGAAATAAACAAACAAATAAATGCGATAAGGTCAATTGAATTTAATAAATCTTGGAGGATTAAATTAATCCAGAGTAGAGTGACTCTTGTTTCTTTATGTGACATAATGTGCAGATCTGCATATCTCCTTTGGTTGTAATGAGGGGGAGGGGCAGGGTGGTCGACACAGGGGAGGAGTTGAAAAACAGAACTTCCAGCAGAAAGGCAAAAGTGAAGAAAATAAACACTCTATTAATATATTCATGCATGAAAACAAGTTTCTGTGGATAGATAATAAAATATGGAAGACACAATAAAGACATGCTTCACAGTAATCATGTCTTAGATTCAGTAACATTGGAATTTTAGGAAAAGAAGAGAATGACGCCAATAGATATTTTCCAGATAAATGAGGTAGGTTGATAATGAGAACGCAATATACAACAACATAGTGGAAACTCTGTGTTCTAGCTTAATTTATATTTAAATGTTGGTTTGTAGGGATTCAATTAATTGGTTACAGGATTTTCATCATGAGCTGACATTAGTTAGAGAACCATTGGAAAACCTGGGAGTACTGCACAGCTGTTTCGTTAGCCTAGTTTGGGATTCTTCATCAGTACGCACCCATCGAACTCAGGACTTTCTGATTACAAGGCGAGCTCGTATACTATTAAGCCACCGGGACCCGATCCAATGGCCCATGTATTCTAACTTCTGCCAAATCACGACATAGCGCAACCGCTAGCTAATGTCTTCGGCAAGTATTTGTCCTCACACCCGACCTGCTGCACCCTACTGGTCACGACTTCTCACTATATTTATTTGATTAATTATGTTCAACGGAAATGATTTCATGTTTGAAGTTATGGGTGTAGAGTTCGAGTTTCACTCAGTGGAAAGGAACACCATTGCTCATTAGGAATGCAGATAAATTTAACTGGAGTCTCATCAACAGGACAAAATGTGTATCCTAGAGTGCAATGCTAGTCACTATCAACCAAAACAGCAGTGCGAACTCAGTCACTTATTGGAATGTACAGACATTCGGCTAGCAAGTACGAACTGCTTGTCCACGAATGGATTGTTAGCTACCATCAAGCAATCAACGTTAACTCAAGAGAAGAACAGAAGTAATATAGAGACATAAAGTCTATATGGTACAGATGATGACTGAGAAACATCAGCATGTTGAGATAGTATTGTTCTATGCATAATAAATAAACCAAGATTACACTACGATTTACTGTTGCCAGTCCCTTCAGTAAACCACCACATGATAGTATCCCTCTGTTTCTGTCTTTCTCTCTCTCGCAAGTATTTCTATGGATAAATGGTGTAGATATAAACAAGAAAATAGGCTGAACTGTTACGTAGTTAGTTCCTCTTAGAAGTAAAACTAATCCACCAACCCTAGATTTCCTTATGGAATCCGTCCGCAATGTGCGTAGTCACACAATTGTCATTACGCCTTTCCTTTTAATAATGGTCTATTGGGAGCTTTACAGGTCCATCTCTTTTAAAAAAACGATTTTTATGACTTTCTTTCTATCTGGTGAAGAATTTTTAACGTTTTCACGTCTTGATCTAACTTTCATCTTCTTTGCTTTATAATGGGGTGATATTGTCAGGAAATAATTTAATTTGGATAAAGCATCGAAGACAAGAAAGCACATCACACTAATCAAGGGACTCTAATCGAATTCACGCAGTCGGATAAGAACATCCAACATCCACCTGAATGGGATACAGACACAGGTCCTCCATCCCTAACTGATGTTACTAAAGCTGTCACTAGTCTGAAACAAGGCAAAGCAGAGGGACCCAATAAAATGATTCCAGAGGTGGAGACAGTTCATTGACTGCAGCAACTAAGGTACTAGGCAGCATTTGGGAACCAGAGGTAGTCCCGTCGGGACGGTGTAAGTCATTGATTATCCCGATATACAATAAGGGAGACAAGTCTTACTGAGATAAACAGAGGAGGATTAGCTTGACTAATATGATATCTAAAGTTCTAGGCCCAGTAATAATGCGTAGACTAAGTGGTGCTCCGGAAGAACAAACACGAGAGATCCAGGCAGGATTTAGACCAAGAAGAGGGTGCATTGATCATATCATCACCCTTCGACAGATTCCGGAACATAGGCATACTTACTGGCGTCCAACAGTCATCATATTTCTTGACCTGAAAGTGGCATTCGATTCCGTAGACCGAGAGGTACTATGGCGATGGTTAGCTGTGAGAGGAATGCCGAGAAAATACGTCGCACTGATCAAGACACTCTACTCGTACTCATGCAGCCAGGTGAGAGCCTACGGAGAGTTGCCATCTGAAATGATGACAACAAGTGGTGTCGTCAGAGATGCTCATTTCTGTTTAACTTAATCATAGATGCTTGATGGAATTGACTCTAATTTGCTTTGTTACCAGGGAACAGTCTTGTCAACTTAGAATATGCTGATGATGTTGTCTTCCTAAGTGAAGACGTTAAATACCTTGAGCATAAATCTCTCAATGTTTGGCATACGATTCGCTCGCGCCAAATGTAAGATGATGCTACAGGACTGGACTACACTGACTCCTAGCAAAAAAAAATAGGAAGCGAAGTGATTCAGCGTGCTCACCACATCACTTATTTGGAAAATTGAATCATCTCTAATGGACTGATTGCTGACGAAATCTCACCAAGTACACAAAGGGCTCATTTAATATTTGCTCAGCCTTCGTCATCTGTGAAGTATACGTGATATCCGGCTATCGATTAGAAGACGTGTGTACTGCGCAGCAGTTTGCTTCGTCCTCCTTTATGGCTGTGTGACATGGAAATTGAAACTGGAAGATATGAAAAGGCTAGATGTCTTTAATCATATGTGTCTGCATTCTGTCTCCCATGTTAGACAGCATAATAGGGTGAATAATAATAAGAGGTTAGGAGAAGACTGCTGCGCATGGAGGAGAAGTCAATCGATGAGGTTGTCAGGCCATATCGATTGAGATAGCTAGGACACATGTTACACATGCCAAGACAGCACCTTCCTCGATGGGCAATGTTAAGTGGCATAAGATTAGCACGGGAAAGAGACTGGCTGGTCAAATTGTAACCCGTCATCAGTCCATAAAGTGTCTGACAGTTGGTTTGAGCTAGCCATATAGGTAGGCGTAGACTGTTAGGATGGAGTTCTTGGGATTTTAAGAACCAATGGCTTGAAACTATTAGCGATATGGCTAAAAGTAGTTGATCTCTAATATCCATTAAATCCTAATGTTTTTCGGGCTAGTATATTCTATCCACTGCATATTTCTGCCTATTATAGTACTTTTGAATTCCCTTTTTCTCTCTTTTGTCTGCCCTCGTGTGCCACATGGAATGTAGCTATTTGAACTGGTGCACTTCTGTTAAAAGTTCTATGTTGGAACTCAGTCAGACAGTTGACACTAGAACTCTGCACAGAACTGTAGCAGTTCAAGTTCCCACACTCGCGTAGTACTCTCGAATTGAGATTCTCAGGCAGTATGTAATCATAATTCCGTTAAAAAATTGACTGAAGACATCTGAGTGTCACACTAAACACACTGCCATCAAGTACTTGGTATGTCGCTTTCTGATGCCTTTGCTGTCCCGTGATATACAACAATCAATATTCAATTTCTTCACATCTAACCAGGTAGACTCTATCACTCGTTAAGACTCCGGAAATTTCATTTGATAAATGAGAAGAGAACTGATGATATGCTTGCACTTTTAATCTTGCAGAGGGTGCAGTACCGGATTAGTTATTCAGAGGCCTCTCGTTCGATTTCGTCTTCAAACATCAGCTATTATAACTCCATTATGGATAAATTTTTATTTTGTTAAAATCACAGTGTTATATAGTAATATTTACTGATAACGTTTCGAGCAGAAATTATTACTCATAATCATATCAAGGTACTCATATAACTTTCTTGCTTCATTTATATACATGAGTAAAAATTGATTGATTGCATTTTGATTTAACAAACTTCTACTCTTTGATGATATTAGATGGTTGGAGGCAATCGGCCATGGGAAGTCTTGGACACAGGTTTCGTGCTAGTTGGTACTCATCAGCAAGGCGTATCTGCAACCTTGAAGGAACTCATGTCCCTTCCGAGATTCGAACCCGCGTCACCCAGTGCTGCAGTCAGAGACGTTACCATTGAGCTATTCATGCTCGCGATTGACCTCCTGTAGGACTGTAGTGGATATTTTGATTTGACATTGGTAACTAGTGTGATGTGGCTAGTCCTCTCTTTGGTGCAGACTGAATGCTAATTCTATCTAGTACGAAACCTTGGTCCAAGGCTTCCCGCCGATTGCCTCCAACCATCTAATATCATCAAATCAATGTGCACCGTGATGGCGAGCTACCTAGAATGGTGGCCACATTACAACCTGACTGATAGAATTCAGTCTGCACCAAAGAGAGGACTAGACACATCACACTAGTTACCAGTGTCAAATCAGAACTTCTACTCTCTCTACTTCTAATTGTACCAAGTAAAATAAGTTTTCTGTAGTTACGGAAATATTTTGTCGGGAGAATTAAACAATAACCTTGGCAGTATTGCCAGTATTTCAACATATACACTTTTCTAAACTAACGAGGGTTTACAAGTAAAAGATATAGGTAGAATACAATTTCCTTCAAATTTACGTAAACTAAACGTAAAAATTCAATTAAAACAAGCCTTTAGCTCTGTAGACAAAAAAATACCATTTCACAATTCAGAATAAGACTTCATTAATAGTCTAAGAAAAACTCTTCATCCTCTTTTCTGTTTGACAGCAAGAGATTAAATCACGCATTATAAACTGTTTTGAAGCCATGACACTAATTTCTTTAGATATGATTCAATAACAACCTTAGAAATGTCTGCATTTTTTATCCAAATATGCAATATAATACATTTCTTAACTGAAGAAACTTTGAGAAGTTTTTCTAGTCAACTGCCTCCTAATCCGATTCACAGTGACGTTTGATTTGTAAATAAAAAAAAATAAATCTATAATCCCTGCATAGTATGAAGGTGATAAAAGTTGGAATGGAAGGAGACGAAGTGATTTAGGATCAGGAGAAGTAGAGAATGCACAAATACACCTATATACACTCATATCAATACATAGGAAGCAGGATAATACCATTGTCTTTAGTCTACAAGCACTCATTGCTTCAATTAGCTAGTTAGTTTTCCCGGTGGAACATAGGGCTTCAAGCTAGAGGCTTGAAGTTTCTGTAGCAGTGTTTATTTTTACAGGATGGGGTTGCTAGCCTCATGCCCAACCTTCCCTCTTTGCCAATTCTATTACTGGCTAAGCGAGGTAAAGGAGTGCGTCTGTGGCCAGGGATCGAACCCCGGACCATGTACATGGTCGGCAAGCGTCCTAACCGCTGTGCCACCGACTCACTACCTAGTTAGTTATACGCAACTTCAATCCCAGTGCATAAATACATCATATTAGCATCTTTTTTAAAACGATTACAATTGATAGATGGGGTGGACAACAGTTATCCAGTCCTTAGTTTCAATCACGACTGAGTACTGTAAAAGTTATATTTCCTCATGAATTAGTAGTTATTCAGTCGTCACTCCAGTTTATCTTTCTAGCTGTTGTTGTATAAAGCATTTTGTTGCATACAAAATCACTGGCTGATAGATACTCATTTTAACTCTTACTTGGTTTATTGTATAACACGAATGCAAAGTTTAATAGGAGAAGGTTAATTCAATGAATGTCACTCTGTTACATATATGATGTTTGGTCACATAGGTAGGAGCAGACTGTTGATAAGTTATGTCTGTAATAGGCATATTTCCATTTCTGGAAGAAACTAAGTGGATAAAAAATATGTATTTAGTAGCACAAAATGAAAGTTAAACAGGCAACTTAGTTTAAACTTATTGATGCAGGCTGCTTGTTTAGTAGTGGTTAACACTGGGATCAAAGACTCTTATTTCTTGAGGTCAGGTGGCAGTTGGTAACTAGTAGTGGGATCCAGGATTAGTCATCTGGATGTACCTGTTTGTTCTATCTCGTGACCGAAGTGGTCTAGTGGATAACGCTTTGACGTTTGAAACTATGGGCACCGGGTTCGAGCCTCGGTGGGAACATCATCACTCACATCCACTGTCTGACGAGTCCCGAATAGGACGAAATGCACATCCTGGATTCCACTGCTAATCACCATCCACCAATTTACTTCAAGTTACATCAGTAGACATCGTCGAAGCACCTGCACAAGAAGCGGACATACTAATTTGAGATCGAGTCCTTCGGTCCAATCAATAGACGGGAAAATCTACATTCAATTAAATAGACTCTTATTTCTGCCTATCTTGGACTCCTTAATAAGTTATGGCTTTCTCACTGGGGCCAGAACCTAGCACCCATCGCTTCAAACGCCAAGGTGTAACCTAATAGACTACTTAACCATGAGGCCAACTTCGTAATCATTTATTCACCCTTGTAACTTCCCACTGATACAAATCAACTGAACTGGTCGGCATCAGTTTAGAATCACCAAACAAGTGTCTTAGAGTTAGGAGTTATGGTAAAACTGAGATGACTATTCAAGAAGCAGATAGTGTAAAGTTTGGAGCATAACTGTCATACTTCCTGATTAAGGCATTCGTCTCTGTGTTTTACGACACAGAAGGTATCTTGAAATTAATCAAGGATAAAGCTAAGCTTGTATTTTAAACACTTGTTTTTGATTGAATTTATTTTCTGATGATAAACTCAAATGCGAGAGTGTTGTGTTTTTTGTTAGACAGAAAGAACTGTTACCCGTGGATCATTTCAAAAGTGAAAACGAATGCTCCAATAGAAAACTCTATTTGTTGTTTTAGCACAAGAAGAAAAGCCAATCTGTTTCGTTAAAGGCCTTAGTAAGGCAGCTAGGTTCAATCAGCAAGACAAAACTTATCTTTGGTGACTCATTGATATGAATAGTGGGATAGCACTCACTATCAACGTTCAGTCAAAGTGATCCTAACTCCAGATGGCAGTTTCACTGGTTTTTGGCCACACTCATCATCTGCTTACTCGGTTTTCACTCAACTCAGACAGTCGAATCAGTTGAAACCACCTGAATTCTAGCTAGCTACTTCGATGAACTGGTAGTAAACAGTTCCATTATGGGTAAATTTTTGTTTTGATAAAGTCTCACAGTGTTATACAGTAATGTTTACTGATGACATTTCCAGCACAATTTATGGCTCATGCTCGAAACGTCATCAGTAAAAATTACTGTATAACACTGTGGGACTTTATCAAAACAAAAATTTGCCCATGATGGAATTACACTCTACCACAGTGCACAAGTTTTATTCTTATATCAATGGTAGTAAATAGTACTGAATTTACAATTATGAAATTATATAATTCGAGGAGAAGTTCTGACTAAGACTGCAATGCACATGGAGGCGGCCAGACGGGGGAGCTTATCTTTTACAGAGGTAGAGAACAACTTGCGGCTAGTGAACGTCATATGTAATTTTGCTGCATAGAACATCTTACTGACTGATTTAGAGAGACGAGTTTTGAGCATATCTGAAGCTTGATCACCTTTGAATTACAATTTCATGGATAAGGTTTTCTTTGGAACTGTGTCGGTGACCAGTTTACACTGCTTATCTTTCATGTTACTGTCAATAAATCGGTTAGGGTAACCGTTTTGTGCGAGAGTGGCTTTTAAGAAGTCAAGTTCCTTTTCCTGGAAATAGGCACCCAAATGTAAAAATTAGTTAGTTGTCCGTTCCGTGTACGTTTCCGGTGGATAGATCTTTTGAGAAATCCGACATTACGTCTGCTAAGGCACACATCAAGAAAGGGAATACTTAGTTCGGACTCCTTTTCCGTTGACTCGGAACTTGACTTCTTAAAAGCCACTCTCGCACAAAACGGTTACCCTAACCGATTTATTGACAGTAACATGAAAGATAAGCAGTGTAAACTGGTCACCGACACAATTCCAAAGAAAACCTTATTCATGAACTTGGAATTCAGAGGTCATCAAGCTTCAGATATGCTCAAAAATCGTCTCTCTAAATCAGTCAGTAAGATGTTCTATGCAGCAAAATTACATATGACGTTCACTAGCCGCAAGTTGTTCTCTACCTCTGTAAAATTGTAATTTCATTTACTGGTGACTGTCGAATGAAATATAGAGGAACAGAGTAATTAAACATGAGACCTAGTTTAGCTAATCAAGAGAAGCCAAGTTATACTTATTGTTCACATCCTCAAAGAAGGATAAGTGAAGTCAAAAGAACTGAAATATTTTATAGTGAATTAACGATAACATAATTTCTCAGACTTCGCCGATGATATATGTCTGATTTCCCACAAACTGGAAGATATGCAAATGAAAAGCAACAAGTTGACAGAAGAAGCATCAAAGATAGGACTTCAGGTGAACATAGAGAAAACAAAGGTAATCAAGATTCCTGGACAAGAACAACAACAACAGACAACAATCAGCATAAATGGAAGCAACCTGAAAGAAACAACCTCCTTTACCTACCAACCTGGGAAGCATCGTCTCAACTACAGGCCACCCGAACTGACGAGGATATCAAAGCAGGTAGGATCGGAAAAGCAAGACAAGCTTTCATTACTCTCAAGTCTGTGTGGAGGTCAACACCAAGCACTCAGCATCAAAAATAAGATCTGGAATTTCAACTCCAATGTGAAGTCAGTCAGTGCTACTCACGATACGGATCAGAGACTTGGCCAGTGCGTCATAAAGAGCATCTTTTCGCTCAATACCACTCAAGATCAGATGGCCGGCCAGAAAATATCAGCAACAGAGAGGTACCTCTGGGAATGAGCGAACCAACACAGCAGGAACCGATTGTGAAACAAATAGGCAGGAAGAAATGGAGATGGATTGCCTGGCCACACTTTGAGGAAGATATCAAGTAACATCACTAGACAAGCCATTGCTCGAGTGGAACCCGAAAGGGAAGCGGCGAGTTGGTCGTCAGTGCGAGGGTAGGTGACTTGGAGGAGGTGATGTGAAGAGGAGATGAAAACGTGTGGGCAGACTTGGAGCCAGGTGAAGACTGCAGCAGAGAACCGAACGCAATGGAGACGCACGGCTGAAGCCGTATGTTCCTCTAGGAATTAAAGGAAACAATAATAATAACAATGATTTTTCAGATTCCTTAAGACACTGGATAAATTCTAAAACGGCTATGTGAGAGCAGTACTTTGAAACAAAATCTATTCATTCTTCACGAGGTTTTAATGATTTTCAAGTTGATGTCATGTCGCGTAGCAACGAACCATGATTTGCAATCGATCACATAGCTACAATAGTAACCACTTAACTGTTTTTTTAGTTCAAATGTGAAACCCACTGCTTAATGATACACAGACTTAAACAAGGGAGTTTATCGTTCACTGATAAGATTAAATCAAGCAGGAAATTCAACTTAATTCCGTAATAAAAGTAAAATGGCTAATGATCTGATAAAATTATTTGGTTCCACTGGATTTAGACTTGAGATATATATATCTCCGAATATACACATTGGGTCATAGGAGTTAATAAAAAGACAATTGCAGCGAAGAAAATTTTCTTTTCGACGAAGTCATCATCTAGGCTGTACATTCGCGTATTTATATCAAATAAATGGGAAAGTTCAATCCGTTCCAAAGAAAGTTCTTCTGCTTAATCTAGAATTCAAATGTAATATTGAAGCAGAAATCCTTCGCAAACGCCTCTGCAAATCTCTTAGGAAAACATACTTCGCCGCAAGCCTACGACTGACGTTTTCCTGCAAGAAACTGTTCAACCAGAACGTGAAAGACAAGCCGTCGCATTGGGCCACCTCAACGTGCATATATCAGTTTACTTGCTCTTGTGGAGCTGAGTACATCGACCGTACCATGCGCCGACTTGGAAAACGCGCTCGCGAACACTACCCAGCCTGGCTAGTAAAAGGAGAGCAAAAACTTGTATACAGTTCAGTGACAGAACATCTGGTCAACTCAGGACATTCAGTGCCTTTCGAAAAACCATTCAAAGTAATATACAAAATTCAATCAAACCTATCAAAGGGAGTCAAGTCAACACATCTGGGCATAGCTGAGGCGCTAGCTATCTAAAAACTCAAACCCACGCTTTGTATCCAAAAGAATTACGTCTAATCCCTCTCCCTGCCATGCCCATCATAAACAGGTAAAATTTTTAGTAATGACAATCTCATCTCCTTTCTTATTTAAACTTCCTATTTATTCATGTTATTTTAAGTTTTTCTTAATCCCTGTCTACACTACCATATTTTCATATCCACACTTCCTCTTTATTTTGTCATTTTACTATTTCTACAAATTTAACCCCTGATTGCATAAACAATTATTCATCATATTAGTTTTTTATCCAAACATCCTGTATATTTTGTTACTTTTACATTTCTAATCCCCAATTGCACAATGTCAATCTTCTTAGTTATTATAATGCTACTTTGTTCGAGTTTTATCCTGTTTATTATGGCATACTTATTCCCAATTGTAATTTTTATTAATTTGACCCTTAACCGGAAATTATTCTGGAACTTTCCCATCCATTTGATATAAATACACGAATGTACAGCGTAGATCATGACTTCGTCAAAAAGAAAATTTTCTTCGCTGCAATTGTCTTTATACATATATCTAAGAAAAGTAATACATTTCAGAAGATTGAATTCTTCCCTACTTTGGATATCGATTTGTGGCAATAGAGACATATTCAGGAAAGAAAAAACTCAAGTGAACGGGAATGCATTTATTTGCTCAATATGTTGTTTTCTATACAACTAAATCAGAATTTTTTAATGATTCTAACACATACTAAACGTTACCTTTGTAGGAAAGTTATTTTTTAAACTCAGAATCAGAATAGCACAAACTCAAATGGATAAGTGTTCAGTATAACTATAACTGGGAAGTTTTTGAAGCACATAACATTAGGTTGGAAGTAGCGTGTCATCCCACAGTCGAATTCGGACCTCCCACTTGGTTGACTACTATTCTATAATTAACTCCCGACGCATTTTATGCAGTCACTGAATATATATATTTCAAAATGCGAAAGTCTTAACCTTCATTATCTTGCATATAAAAAAATAGGTAGGCTGGATTCAGATCATTCTACAAATCAATTTTCTCAAGACCAAAGTATCACCAGTTATTAATAATATTATATCTGCCGATAAGTGAAGTCAATCTACTTCCTGTCTACTATCAGAGTGGCCGATCTTCTCTCTATGTATCTACCTATGAAAGGTAGTTAGCTGCTACATTTTTAAAATAGTAACAAGTTGTTAATCAATTGAAACAAGACTCATAATTATTGATTGTATCAAGCATTTAGGAAGTGCCAGGCTAAAACAGCAAACTTAAAGCTGAGGAAAAATCATAATTATGATGATAATAATAGGCTTGTCTCCATGTAATAAACAGACGTTTTCCAATCTGTTATAACCTGCGAAAAACTCCATATTAATTTTCAAGTAGTGGTTTTATGAGCTGATATCAGTTAGAGAACCAATGGCTTAATGATCTACGGGCTCGCCTTTTAACCAGAAGTTCCTGGGTTCGAACCCCTGCGGTGGGTGCGTACTGCTAACTAAGAGTCCCAAACTAGGACGAAACAGCTGTCCAGTACTCCTAGGTTTTTCAGTGGTTCTCTAACTGATGTCAGCTCATGATGAAATCCTCCAATCCATATTAATTTGTTTACTAGATTCATCCTACAGTGAAACAGTATTATCTGCTGGATGACGAGGTATCGAACACAGTTTACTGCTCATAATCATACCAATTATAACTATACAGCTCCAAAACTTGAATTTTTTGAGGTCTTTATTACTCACCATTCGTTGTAGGGGTAGTAGTATTCTCCAGATGTCCGGAACAGATGTTGAGTCATTTCTAATGCACATATGTTAAGTTGAATCGATAGACAAAGCTTCTGTTATCGATCTCTCCCTCCACCCTATTATATTAGATTTTAATAGTGTCATCTTAAATCTTATATATATATATATATATATTGGTATAGTTGAGCTATTTTCTAGGTTTCTTATATTATTAGGATCAACTAATCTAGATTATTCTAGATTCGAATCAACTACAAATACATGTAATGGGAATGATTCATCACATGTCCCCGATATCTGGAAAATTCTACTACCCATACGACGAATAGGAGAGAACAAAAAACTATAAACCTCAAGTGTCAAAGTCGTGTGATTACAATTGATATGATTATGAACAATAAATTTTGTTCGAAACGTCATCCAGTAAATAATACTGTTTCACTGTGTGATATATCTAATAAACAAACTAATATGGAATTCTGAAACTGCTATTTATATTTTGATAAAGTAACAAAGATCGAATTTACAAAGTGAAACGACATCATTTAATTGAATTTTAGATTTTCCTGTTGATTGATTGGACCGAACTGCTCGGTCTCAGGTTGACATATCGGCTTCTTGTGCAGATGGTTCGATGATGTCTGGGCCCAAGTGGTCTAGTGGATAACGCTTCGGCGTTTGAAACTATCGTTGGGGACATCATCACTCACTGGGGAATGCAGGTACATCCAGATAACGAATCCAAAATAGGACGAAATGCGCATCCTGGATTCCACTGCTAGTCACCATCCACCAATTAAATTCTAAAACGATATCATTTTACTTTACAGGTTCCCATCGGGTTGTAGACTACCTTTTGGACTTCCCTACAAACCAGTACTTGAAAATCAATGAGATGCTCACTAACTACTGGCCCTATTCAGGTAAGTAGTTACCTGGGATTCTAGTGAGAAGTCATGACCAGTAGCACGGGTGTGAGGACAAGTACTCGCCGAAGACATTGGCTAGCGGTCGCGCTATGTCGTGAATTGGCAGAAGTTGGAATTCATGGGCTGGTCATTGGATCGGGTCCCAGTGGCAAAGTGGTGGTCTACGAGATCGCCAGGTCTTGTAACCAGAAGGTCCTGGGTTCGAACTACTGAGGTTGGTGCGTACTACTAACTAAGAGTCCCAAACCAGGACGAAACAGCTTTCCACTACTCCCAGGTGGTTTTCCAATGGTTCTCTAACTGATGTCAGCTCATGATGAAATCCTGTAACCAATTAACTGAATCCCTACAAACCAATATTTGAATTTAATTTTTGTTATCATTTCTAATTCTAAAGTATATTTTGTTTCCATTCTTTGGTAATCATTTTAATTTGAAATCCTAGTCTTCAGCTGATAAGAACCTATGGGGCAAGGATATAAGTTATTGCAAGTCATATTTGCAGTGCTGTTTATTTATATGGGCGGAAAGCAGGCAGTCAATTACGACATGAATTTCCTTAGGCAGTTGCTTTTATATTAAATGCTTAGAAAAATGCTGTTATTATTATATTAGATGTTATATTTGGCTGTTTCGAAGGTGTTATATCAACTTTCTTGCGCAGCTAGAAAGTGTCTTTTGACGTTTTTTATACTATGCGCGAAAATACCTCACGATAGTTTTTATCCTCACTCATGTATTCCTTATTCCTTTCACATTTTGAGTATTCACTTGAAACACCACCAATGAGAAAAGTAAATAAACAAACAAATTGAAAAATAAACAAACATGTTTGGTAGTCATAATTTCAAGTAAGCTAGAAGAAGAAGAAGGGAAAAAATGAGGATAGACCTACTCACACCACTGTCAACACTCACCCACTCAATCGTTCACTCGCACACACAACCACAAATCTATGCTACATTACAGTTAGAAGTGAGATTAACGAATATATATATATGGGCTAATCAATACGATTTAGTAGCCAATAAACAGTTAGGCATACTAATCCTTTCAAGTTAACTGGCGTATGAAATACCGTTCTGTTTTTGTTGTTTTATATTCCAGTGAGAATCGATTTGTTGTTATATTATGCTTATTCTGCCTACTGGACGACTATCAAGCATTTGTATGCTGTATACACAAATTCCCCTTTTTTTATGAAATTGTTTTCTACCTCTGTTCAAAAAGTTTTTATGCTATCCCATAAGGGGTCTTTATTTACCTTAAGCACCTTCATCAATGTACGATTTTCTGATGTTTCGATAACACCTATGGCCTTTAGTGGTGGGGATAGTCGTGGGTACTGTAATCTACTGACTTATCGTCTTTATTGTTAGACATGGTGTAGTTCCGCAACTGTTAAGTAAAACTAAAAAACTGGGTTTTTAAATCACCTTCATTTAAAAATTTAAAAATGATCCTGGAAAGCAAATATTTTGAAATAGTAATAGAGAAGATTTGTAGCTAAGGTCAATGTTATTCCGTTCACTTAGCTGGATGACTGAATTGGGAAGGTTACATTATCCTTCTGGACAGCATCTTCAGTACTAACTTTAATGTGAACAGGACAACACCAGAGAAAAACCCGCAAATTTCTTTCCTACCTAGATTGGTGAACCTTCTTCTTTATACGTCGGTGGCACAGTGGTTAGGACTCTCGCCGACCATGCACATGGTCCGGGGTTCGACCCCCCGCCGACGCACACCTGATATCTATGGTCAGCCTGCAAAATTTGGGCTACTGATATTACATGCTGAAAATTCCATACTTGTACCAAAAATACAGTATGGAATCAAGCTATAATCAAAAAAATCTACTGATCTTTATTTTTTTATTAAAGCAAATCAGTTAGCTGAGTAAATTTCGTTTGAAAAGATAAGCATTGAATTCAAGTCTCAGTGGACAGATGTAAGTCTGACTGCCTACTTCATCAGTGTTATTCCCTGAAAAACTTGACTCATAAAAGTTAAGTGCTTTTTTCGAGGAAAACAACTATTGTCTGCTGACGTCAAAGCAACTGGTATGCAGTTAAAAAATAGATGAATGCCATTATTCGTCCCAATGGGTCCCCAGTGAAACATAAGGCCTCAGTAACAAACATATCTTCAATGTATTCTGCTATTTGCCATCCTTTTTAGCTTGATTCCCGATTGCCCACATAGTTTCCTCCATGTACCCCCGGGAATCCACGCCCATGTCGCTACTTTCCACTCGAATTCAACTCAACGACCCAGTTTATGACATCAGTGGTGACTACCAACATGAACCACTATTTCTACATGAAACATTAAACTCGCAAAAGTCTGTTATTACTGGTTATATCTGTTTTGTCCCATTTTAAGGCTCTTTAATAGTATTCACCCATGATCCCACCGGGAATCGAACCCAGAACCTTCAGACTATGAGACAAGGCCGTTGATCATCGAGTCACTTGGGCCAAAAGCGATATTGAGATAGACATTTTACTATTTGACCACACCTTCCAGTTTCATAAAGACGATCGGTAGTGAAAAGTGTCATAAAAAGTTTATTATTCCAATTTTCCTACATATATATTCCCTAAAATATTTCAGGAAGGGTAATCTTTATTAACTGTATGAACTATTCCAGCCGTTTTGATGGATGGTCCACCACCTGCCAAAACACACTTTTATACACATCAAGATAAAAACACAAGTAAATATAATCCTTGGATACGTATAATATCTGCATGCCAAGTAATCCACAACGGGAAACTTACGGAATCCTTCGAAGTGAGGACAGGAGTAAGACAAGCTGGCTGCCTACTATCGCCAATGATTTCCCTGATTGCAGTAGACTGGATAATGCGACAAACAGCGGCGGGTGATGAAGAAACGGGCATAAAATGGACTCACACAAAAAACTTGAAGGATCTGAACTTCGCCGATGATATATGACTGATTTCCCACAAACTGGAAGATATCCAAGTCAAAGCAACAAATTGGCAGAAGAAGCATCAAAGATAGGACTTCAGGTGAACATTGAGAAAACAGAAGTGATGAAGATTCCTGGACAACACCACCAACAGCAACAACAACAACAGACAACAATCAGCATAAATGAAAGGAACCTGAAAGAAAAAACCTCCTTTACCAACCGACCTGGGAAGCATCATTTCAACTACAGGAAGACGGAATTGACGAGGATATCAAAGCAGCGAGGATCGGAAAAGCAAGACAAGCTTTCACTACTCTCAAGTCTGTGTGGAGGTCAACAGCACTCAGCATCAAAACGAAGATAAGATCCGGATTTTCAACTCCAATGTAAAGTCAGTCAGTGCTACTCACCATACGGATCAGAGACTTGGCCAGCGCACCATAAAGAGCATCTCAAACAAACTACGGACCTTCATTAACAGTTATCTTCGCTCAATGCTAATCAAGATCAGATGGCCGGCCAGAAAAGATCAGCAACAGAGAATGATGTCTGGCAATGAGCGAACCAACCCACCAGGAACCGATTGTGAAACAAATAGGCAGGAAGAGGAAATGGAGATGGATTGGCTGGCCATACTCTGAGGAAACAATCCATCAAGTGACATCACAAGAGAAGCCATTGCTCGAGTGGAAGCCGAAAGGGAAGTGGCGAGTTGGTCGTCAGTGCGTGGGTGGGTGACTTGGAGGAGGTCATGTGAAGAGGAGATGAAAACGTGTGGGCAGACTTGGAGCCAGGTGAAAACTCTAGCAGAGAACCGAATGCAATGGAGACGCACGGCTGAATTTCTATGTTCCTCTAAGAATTAAAGGAAACAATAATAATAATATAAGTGAACAGTAAGCCGAAATTCTCAGTAAAGAGCATCTCTGAGTATTCTCAACTCCCAGGTGTTGTGAAATGGTGGAATTATTATTAAAAAACACAAAGAACAAATGATTAGATAGTCTCATAGAGTAGTGATAAGAAATGTAACATAATTCACTAACTATTCCGGTTTTTTTATTCAAGATTATTCATCATTGAACTTCTATATCAACGTGCTGACACACTTAGTTACATATGTTTAAATGTGGAGCTTATTTTAATATTCCCAGGCATATAACAAGTGAGTTTGACGTCATTGGGAAATAATATTTCCATTATGCATATGTATATACTCAAACAGTAGCTTAGTGTATATTGTTTTAACCACAAGAAACAGTATATTTTGTTGAAATTTACTAAATATCTAGGTACTGTCTCTCCTTCATACAAAATAAAATTTTTTATTATTATTATAATTGTTCCCTTGGGTTCCTAGTGGAACATAGGGCTTCAACTACACGTCTCCAATTGCTTCTGTCTTCAGCTGTGCTTTTCACTTGCATCCATGTTAGTCCACACTGTTTCAGCTCCTCTTCACACGATCTCCTCCATGTCACCCTTGCACTGACGTCCCACTCGCCGCTTCCCTCCAGGGTTCCACTCGAGCGTTGGTCTGACATGCGATGTCACCCAGCGAGTGGCCTCCTCAATGAGTGTTCAATCCATCTCCACTTTCTCCTGCATATTTGTTGAGCGATTGGTTCTTGTTTTGTTTCTTCCCATAGTTTCTTGTTGGTTCTTGTTCTTTCCGGCCATCTGATCTTGAGTAAGGACAGTTAGTTGTTGATAAAGGTCTGCAACAGGCTGTTGGAAATATTCTTTGTGACCCGCCGCCAAGTTTCTGATCCATCCGTATAGAAGAACTGACTGACTTGACGTTTGTATTGAAAATCCGAATTTAGTTGTTGATGTTGAGTTGAGTGACGAAGATTTCCAGATTGGTTTCAGGTTGATGAATGTGTTTCTCGCCTTCCCGATTCTCGATTTGACATCCTCGTCCGTTCCTCCTGTAGTTGAGACAATGCTCCCTAGATTACTAGCTCACTAGTTTTCTAGCCGGTCCCAAGCCCGGATAAAGAGGGAGGGTTGGGGCGTGGTGCTAGCAACTCCACCCCCAAAACTTAATCAAATTGCTACAGAAACTTCAACGCACAAATACAAAATAAAAGTATACAAAATATTGTTGATTCCATTAACTTTTGTATTTTTCATAATAAGTAGTATAAGATGGTAATAATACTAGCTAAATATTTCAATAATCATAATTCAGTTTCGCCTATATTTTATAGTTACATCTTTTGTGGACATACCAGCACACGCATATCGTTTAGGGGATCACTGAGAACCAAGGAGTACTGAACATTTACTTCATCCTAGTTTGGGACTCACCAGCAATGACCAACCAAGACCCTAGGACTCTGAGGTCACAAGTTTGTTCAGTTGTCCATTTAAGCAACCATTTTCGAATTCATTGGCCTTTGAATTTCAACCACTATTAATTCACATCCTGATAATTTTCATGATTAACCTCACCGGCTACGAGTTCTAGTCAAAGCTACAGGACATCTATCCTGTAAACAGTAATGAGCAAGATATTGGTATTGTGATTTCGGGTTTTGTAGATATTTGCCTTAGAATTCGTAACCAAGTCGGGTTAGAAATGCATGCTCATCGATGGCACTGGCTAGTAGTGGCGCTGTTTCACCAATTGACAGAGGTTAGGATTCACGGGTGATTTCATTTCAACCCAGTCTCTCGGTAATCGAGAGACTAAACTGGTAACCTGATAGTCCTGGGTAGGATTCTTGGTTAAATTTCGGCTGCTCAATGCCGAAGGGAATCAAACTAAAATGAAACAGCTGTCCAGTACTCCTTGGTTTTCAATGCTTCACTAAGTGATATGTGGGTTGATGTCGAAATCTACCTTGAAAACAGTTTGGAAACCCTCTGCACTCAGCATAAAGAACAAGGTTTGAACTTCTGAAACCAATGTGAAGTCAATTCTTGTTTGCAAGTCGGAAACTTGGAGCAGCGCATGCACATCTCATGAAACCTTTTACATTATTATTGTTGTCAGTTATAATCAAACACATTTATAATTCTCTGGATTATAATAAACTCTGATTTTTATCAGGACGAGCAAAACAACTAGTTAACTTCATGTAAACCTCTTCCCCCTCTCTCTCTTGACATTTTAGAGCTATATGAGGACTGGCAACTTGTCAAACATCAATATCATCATATTGTCCCATTTGGAAGCGCTGACGATGTGCTATCAATGACGTCAGGTGGTTGAAAGTAAAAAAGACTTTCTACGGCCACTGTGGCCAAGGTGAAGTCGTTTTCACCACCGATGACTCAGATAGTATTAAATTTTCAGATTTCGATAAGATACGAAAAGACGCTCTTTTCGAACGTTTCTTTCTGTCACCAAAATAAAAGTCTTTAATCACTCAGTCTTCATCTACTCATGTTCATTTCCCTCTCCTTACTTAACTTCAAAATGGGACTGATTTCGGAAGAGGATTCGGTTATTTCCTTGTTTGGTGCAAATAAGTCTGTTACTGCTATTTTTGTTTTTAGTCATTCATAGATTAATATCAATTAGGCTATACGTTAAACACGTACAGCCGTAACGACCAGAAAGTCTTGGGAGTTCCTTAGCCCGAAATTAAGTGAATAAAAAGGCATTAAAAGCTGTAATTTTATGTTAAAAGCATGGATTACCTTAGAGTCACTACTATTAGTTGCTACATAAACAATCTCTTGCGAGAGTACAAAAAGTGAGAAACTCCTGTAAATTCAAGCAGAATGAAGTCAAAGTATGTTTCACGTATCAAATCTGAAAATAAAGGGAAAGCACACCAATTGCTATAATCAAATATAACTTTGTGTAAACTTCACTATGAATTTAGGGCTAAAGGTTTTGTCTAAAAAGGACAATAAAGGCTTGACAGTTAATTAAGGCATTCAACTCAGGGAATACAATGCAAATGCACCAAAATCATCCCTCTGAGCTACAATACACACACACCCCACCAACACTAATATATTAATTCAATAAAATGATTAATACTTGTAATTTATTTTGAGTGTGATACACCCAGTCTGCATGCCTTTCTGGTTAACCTCAAAACTTCTACAGCGAGGATTTCAAGTCCTCAGACAGATAAAACCATCGAACATGAAATCATCAATTATGGATATTTGTAGTTAGAAATGTTAAGACGCGTTAACCTGTCATTTCATAAAAAGTGATCGAAAATCTAGAATACTTTGTTAATTTCTTGAAAAATCATCCACTGTTGAGTTTGGTTTTTGTCTTGAATAAATTGTTCACTCATAAATGCCCGGCTATTGATAAACGTGTCGTCTACTTTAGATTTTTAGTCTACGGTTACACTGCTGACAGTAAATTGCCACAGTGGCATCATCCATAACTATACTCCGTAATAGCACCAAGTGTTCTCTCTTTTATGTGAGTCACTGGGAAGACAGAAAGTCTGTTACAAGTTAATGCAGTGGTGGTCAAGAGTACTCAGTAGCTTTCCTTATTAAAAAATAGCCCAGTCAGCCATCTAACAGCAAATTATCATCTTTTCTCGGTATTATTGCTTACTTTGGTCTGAATAGCTCAACTGAAAAGCTTTCATTATCTCTCATTTTGAAGTTGGCACTGAAGATGTTGCCTAGGAAAGTGACGAAATGTTCGCAACCAAACTATCCAGCTCAAAGAAGGCAACAACTTGGAAATCACTTACTTGAACTGCAAATTTTCTCCATTGCTTCAAAAATTAACGTTTACCAGATGCATTAAAAGCACTGAATTATTTTTCTAATAATTTCGAGGAATGCCTGCTTGTGGAACCGAAATTTCCAACTATAGTTGAACAGTCATAGTCAAGAAGATTTCATAAGACAGTTAAATGGTCATTTTTCGAAAAGGAACTGAGTTGGAAAAACACAGGTAGAAACCAAAATGGATAGAAGTTATGAGTAGGTAGTTTTCTCAGTAATGAATCCTGTTCAGATTGACAAATTAAGTTCTTTTTATACAATCTACATCAAAACAACTGAATTTATCCCTTTAAACATATTGCTAATTAGTCAGAAATATTTCAGAAATGACTTAGATGTGGGCATTGAAGACCCAGTTGTTCCGTAAAGATTAGTCGCAAAGTAATTAGTTTTAGGAATGAATAGCATTCAGAAAAACATTAGAAACCCAATAGCTGGTAGAAATTAGGAGTTGAAGGTAGCTAGATTTTGAACTGTAAGTATAGTACTTGCTGTTAGTGAACCACGGTACCTATGACTCGATTTCTCTATGGATCACAGACTAATAATAATGAAGTCACTCACTTTGCTCAACATTCCGCTCAATCAAAGAGAAGGACTGTTTGACATTAGTAGTAACAACAATCCTAAGAACACAAGATTTATACAATGGTCCCTTGTTAAACACACAAGTGAAATTAGTATTTGGTAGAGATTAACTGTTGAATCTGTGACAGGCGTTTCGTCTTATTCGGGACTCGTCAGGCAAGTATGCTTGCTCCCAAGTGAGCGAAGGTGTTTCCACTAATACTCGAACCCACAACACATCGTTTCATTCACCAAAGCATTATCCGTTAAGCTAGTGAGCCATGAGAGCTACTGGAGATTTGTCAGCCTCATTTTGGTAAATGAGATGCCTGAAAGGAAACCTCAGTATTACCAAGATTACCAACTCAGTGTTACCTGTCTATTCGCCTAGTGGCTTAGTGACTAACGCTTTGTTGTTTGCAGTAATGGATT
This sequence comes from Trichobilharzia szidati, assembly GCA_944472155.2. Taxonomy (NCBI): domain Eukaryota; kingdom Metazoa; phylum Platyhelminthes; class Trematoda; order Strigeidida; family Schistosomatidae; genus Trichobilharzia; species Trichobilharzia szidati. The sequence goes on along the minus strand of OX235272.1, from coordinate 24,321,325 downwards.
GTAGTATCTTGTCTCAGTGGGAATATCATCACTCAGTAAGGCGCAGACACTTTCATCTGATCAGTCCTAAATAGGACAAAATAGGCATCATGAATTCCACTCCTTACCACCGCTAAACGAGTAACTTCCAATAATTAACCATGGTTATACTGAACCATCCGTTCAAGCGGCCCATATACCGAAATTAGGCTGAGAAATCTCAGTTGAATATAACAAAGTATCAGTGAATAACTCTAAATAATACTCCTTACACAAATGGTAACTCTCATATTTTTCACTAGCTTAATGAATAATGCTTTAGTGTTTGTAGCGATGCATGATGGGTTCGAGTGTTACTGGGAACACTAGTACTCACCATCAATCTTCAAATCATCCCTTCTTTATCTGGTGAGCTTCTCAGTATGTATGTATACAGTCAATTTTAACAATCATTCTTTGAACATTTATTGATTTTAATTAATCTGAATGAAATCAGTGAGTAGATGTCTGCTAAAATTAAAAAAGAGGGATTTATCAAAACATTGATTGTTACTTTTGGTAAACTTAAGCAGACTACAAGCCATACTACTGAATAACTTGAATGTTATGAGATCATTCATGCTGCTGCAAACATTAAGATAAACCGGAGCTCTCTAAATACTGGACAACCGCCTTATACATGTATTATTATTGAAATACAATCTTGGCACATTGCTGACACCGAAAGATGCGCAACGCAAAATCACATAGTTCGTGAGAAGTCTGGAATCAGCCTCAGCTGCTCAAACGAAGGCAGGTGATTGTCTTAGGGGGTCACTCTCGTAGCCTTTGATTTGAAATCTGATCGACAAAGCAGTAGAGAAGCCTATGCAGCTACTTTTCAATGGTTGGTAAGCCATTGGATCATTTAGGATTCCGGAGTCTGTATACATGATTGATCTGGAATCAGGCTTTTCCAACTCCGCTATGTAGACCTACATATATACTAATCCGGTTTAATGTGCCACATGCTCGCATTCACCCCTTTTCGCTTTTTTGAGGAACAACCACGCCGCGTGGAGGTAATGAATAGGACTATGAACGCGTGATCACATGAGAGCATTTTGACAGGAAGACCGAAGTCTGCCCATCCTAGACCGTATCAGGTCGTCCACGGGGGTCATTTACTCCTTTAAGCTGGGGCTTATCATTAATGTCTCAAACTGTTCAGAATTTTAATAAAAAATAGTCCAACTAACAAGTTTGTTTTACTTTATTCCAACTCATTTGAAACTCTTTAGTATACTCTGGAGAGATGCGGCTCATTGACTAAAAGTGCTTGATTTTCAGATTACGTCGTCCTGGTGTATTACAATGCAGTATCTTCCCCAACTAGTGCGTCGGTGGTATATCGGTTAGGACGGTTGCCGACCATGCACATGGTCCGGGGTTCGATCCCCGGCCGACGCACTCCTTTACCTCGCTAAGCCAGAAATAAAAGCTGGTAAAGAGGAAAGGTTGGGTATGTGGTTAGCAACCCCATCCTGTAATACAGAAACTTCAAGCCTCTAGCTTGGAGCCCTATGTTCCACTGGGAACGTGAAAGAATAAAAAAATCTTCCCCAACTACTCATTTTAATCAGTCAATAGTATACAGAGTCCTGTATCTGAGCTTGTTTTCTTGATTAACATTTATGGTATCAAGCAAATCACATACTGTGATCAGAATAATTTCGGTTTCTATAGGAAACTGTAGTAAAATATCACCGCATACTGAGTAAATTACAAATCACGAATTTCATTTAACGTATTTCCAGTTCACCAAAATAGCTAGCCAGAAATCTGGAGGTTTGAACAGATTCGGATCTGTGACCTGAGTCAAACCGAGTACACCACTGATAAATGTGGCTCAGAACGAGAGAAACGACTGTCTGGTGTACAGATCACTTCGATTCGGCTAGCAAGCACTACTGGTTAGTGTGTGAGTATTGTCCAGTTACTCATCTCAACCAATTAGTAGTACATATAAAGTAATCAGTTCAGTCCTGGGTTTGAATCCTAATTTCATTTCAGTAGTAGTACGATGAGCCGTAAGACAGTAATTGTGTGGCTTACAGATCAGCTTATATGAAAAATCTGTTCGAGGAAAGTGAATTCTAACTCTAAGCAAAACTAATAAGCCCAAAAAAACCTACTTACATTCTAATTAATCGAAACTTGAAAAATACGAAATGGCAACAATACCACTCCTCCAAATACTTTGTAACACACCCATTTACATATTTCGTAATATGTCTTAAGTATAAAATAGATGTATATGTGTGAGTGTTATTTCTCAACAGAAGTTCTCCGCTGTCAAATATACACTTTGTCTACCGTCCTAGTTTAAGGACTACCAACCCAAGAAAAAAGGGAAAAAAGAACTCCAAGTAACCACTGACATCAGAAATTAAAGGAAGTAACATTTTCTTTATCAATTTTATTGCTAATTCGTTTTTATCCCTTCTTACAAAGACTAGTGTACTCTTCATATATATATATATATATTTACTGGGTGGGAATAATTTCTTTGATATGAAACAAAACTTTTATTGCTTATATTATATAACAACAATAAAATAAATTTTATCCGTCTCTCCGACATTCATATTTCTAATGATAATAAATTTACACATCTAGACAATTACTGTTTCCTACTGCCTGATTGATTCACTGACTGGCCGACTGAACTCTTAACTTAACTACCTGAATAGCCGTAATGTTATCATCAAGTGGCATTTAAACCACTCTATACTACACGTACTACTGTATTCCCCAACCAAATTTGTCTGTCATCAACAGAGGGATCTCCGGAAGCGAACCAACCCAGCAGAAACCAATTGTGCAACAAATAAGCAGGAAGAAATGGAGGTGGATTGGCCATACCCAGGGGAAAACAAACCTTTAAGTGACATCACACGCCAGGCCATCGGTCGAGTGGAACCCAAATTGGAAGCGGCAAGTTGGTCGTCAATGCGAGAGTGACATGGAGGAGGTCATGAGAAGAGGAGATGAAAAAAGCATACGGGCAGACGTGGAGCCAGGTGAAAACGTTGGTGGAGAACCAGACGCAATGGAGACGTGAGGCTGAAGCCTTATGTTCCTTTAGGAACTAAAAGAAACTATAATAATAATAATAAATTTGTCCGTAATAAGTGTCATATCTACAAATGAGTTGTGTTTATTGATCGGTTGTTTAGTCTATTACAGGACACAGTGAACTATGCTCTTGTTTGTTTGTTTTGCTTATTTTTGCTTACCGAATTTGTAAACAAGTCAATTTCTCCTATAGCTAAACTTAAAGACACAAATAAACAACAATGATGACAGTTGAGAATAATGTTGGATTTGCAGATCAATAAGAAATATGTATACGGATTTTCTTTGTATACTTGTTTGTTCAGTTACGCATTGAAATGTTTGAGGAAATATTGACGGTTTTTAATATTATTCAACCTTGTGGGTTACTAAATTCAGTTTAAGGCACGATAATAGTAACAGTAGTACTAGTAAAATTAATAATACACGACTATCGGTTTTAGCTTCTTTGACCATAGATATTCGTGTTCTATCTCACGTGTTAAATGATATAAAACGGTGATTAATATGGAGTTTGGGTATAGAGTGCTAGGTAAGGAAGGGAAGTCAATCATTGAGGTTGTGAAACTACATCGATTAAGATGTCTTGGACCCGAGCCACCATCTTCCTGGTCGAACAGTATTAGCTGACGTAGAATTAGGCTTGCGAAATTAAAGGGGTGGTTTAATCAGAGTCCAGCATTAAACCATGAAGCTACTGACAGCTGATTTGAACTGCCTGTTCGAGGACCTCAGGCTTCTTAGAACCAAAGTCCGGAAATCGTTCTAGTTGGGGAAGATGTATTCACTTTTTGCGATCTCCCATATCCATGAAACCCTCATTATTTTTCATGTCACTACTGCGTCTCCCTCACATCTCCGCTCAGTATAGTTCTTCTGAATCTCTTTTGTCTGCTGTTATGTGCTACACGAAGTGTGGCGACTTGAACTGCCTCACTTCTCTGAAAATAACATTCTCATGCCAAATATCAACAAAGTATGTCTTGAAATGCATAAAGACACATGCACTACTTGACCTTCTTTTGTTAGAAGTCAGAACAGCAAGAGTGTTTTTTATATCCTGTGTTTAAGAAGACATAATTCTACAAAGAGATCTCCGTTCGTAACTTCGCTTCAAAACTGTACAGTTGTTTACGGGATTTATATATTTACAGTCAGTATAACCATGATTAATTGCTGGATATAGCCTGACAGTCAGCGATATTGTCAGTTAGTAACGAATTAAATAAAAGTGTATGAGTAGTAACTATGTTTGAAAAATTCAGAATAGTCTTACGTATTCAAAAGGGTTGACAGCCAGTAAGTTATCTGATGAACAACCATTCGGATTTAATTGATAGCCAACAAGAGCTCAAAGGATCGAAAATGGGTTGGGAAATACGAAAAGTAATCAAAAGAGCTACATGGATTTGATCACACTTGGCTCCTATGTGGTCAGGTACATAGGTCTTACCAATTGGAGGGAGTCTAGAAGCATCCATGTACACCTACCAGCATGATTGTCTAAAGGAGAACACAGAACAGTCAACCGCTCTATTCTGGAGCACGTTATTACTTCTGGTCTCATAGCTTCGGGTCAGACTTCATTCAGAGTCATATGTAAAGTACGATCAAGTCGTTCAAAAGGATTTCGCCTACATCTTCTTCATGCATCCGAAGCTTTGGCAATCCATAAGGAAAGACCTAAACTTTGTGTTCAGAAACGTTTTATCTAACCTCTTTTATTACCGTAGTCTTGCTGCTAATATTTTTATTTTTTGTTTTCCTGAATAGTTCCACGGGAGTCAAATATAATCAAATCTATATAGTCCTTTTTTATTACTTTTTATATTCTCCAACCTATTTTCGATATTCTTTGCTCCTATCTGCTATCAGTTATCTCCAAATGACTACTCATCACTGAACTAATTAGCTGTCAATCCTCTCACTTACGTAAGATTACTCTCCATTTTCAACATATTGTTATTTATTTTGTCAGTAACAGACAACAACGTCTGAAGTCTACTGTCAATCAACACTGTGTGTATATTACTACAAAATAACTGTATAGCTTTGAAGTGAATTTACGTAACAAGATCTCTTTGCTGATACATGTGTCCCTAATTACATGATGTGTGGATTTCCCATATCTTGTATTTGTTTTCCTATTGCCAGTGCTGACTTTTTTTCATATCCAAATGTTGTCGATTTACTCAACGTCTAATATTGTTTTCAACTGTTTTGTTTTTGGTTCTATATATATTACTGGAGACAGTTTCTAGATATATGATTCTTCCTTTCCAAGTGTTCATAAGAAATGGTTATTAAGAATTAAGTAGGGCTACGCTTATGATTCTTGGTTTGACAAATTTGTCAGACAACAAAAGACTTAATAGTTTCAATCGATTCTCCTTATTACGCCTAAGGCATAGAGAGATCTAATATTGAAAATGAGAAGAAATGACTATGATCTTGATCTATTCTCCCTTTTTTACTTTCCACCAGATAGGAGCATCTTAGCACGTATTGCAGGAGAGTTCAAAAGCTAAGGAGAAACTAAATCCCCGAGGAGTGTTGGTTCTTCCACTGAGTCATAAATTCTTCGAACCGACTGTTAGGAGAAGTGTTGTCTGCAGCCTCAATAGACTTGTTCAAAAAGAGGGATCGAACAGGCACTGAAATTTCGAATCTGAATATTTATTAGCTTAAAGCAGCTGCATTACTCAACACCAAGAAAGAAAGAAATAGTAGCTAGAACAAACAAACACCTTAAATCTCTTTTACATACCCTTTTCAGTCAACAGAAATAACTTATTGTAGTTTGAAAAGTGGTTGTGTAACATTTTATCTGAGTGTGTATTACTGTCACTTTTTAGAAACAATGACAACTATGAAACTCAAGTCCGTACAGAGTTTTAAACGGACTTAACAGACTGGTTTTAAATGCATCCAATGTTTATGCCTAAGACCTGTTGACTAATAGTTGCAAGACAGTTGGAGGTAATGGGTAGGAAGCCTTCGACACAGGCTTCGTACTTGTTGGTACTCATCAGTAAGGTATATCTGCAACCTTGAAGGAATTCATATCCCTTCTGCGATTCGAAACCGAGTCACCTAGTACTACAGTCACAGATGTTATTATTATTGTTTCCTTTAATTCCTAGAGGAATATAGGGCTTCAGCCGTGCGTCTCCATTGCGTTCGGTTCTCTGCTAGAGTCTTCACCTGGCTCCAAGTCTGCCCACACGTTTTCATCTCCTCTTCACATGACCTCCTCCAAGTCACCCACACTCGCACTCACGACCAACTCGCCGCTTCCCTTTCGGGTTCCACTTAAGCAATGGCTTGTCTAGTGATGTCACTTGATGGTTTCCTCAGAGTATGGCCACCAATCCATCTCCATTTCTTCCTGCCTATTTGTTTCACAATCGGTTCCTGCTGAGTTGGTTCGCTCATTGCCAGAGATCCCTCTCTGTTGCTGATCTTTTCTGGCCGGCCATCTGATCTTGAGTGGTATTGGGCGAAGACAACTGTTAATGAAGGTGTGTAGTTTGTTTGAGATGCTCTTCATGACACGCAGTGCAAGTCTCTGATCCGTATCGTGAGTAGCACTGACTTCACATTGGAGTTGAAAATCCGGATCTTATTTTTGATTCTGAGTGCTGTTGACCTCCACACAGACTTGAGAGTAGTGAAAGCTTGTCTTGCTTTTCCGATTCTTGCTTTGATATCCTCGTCAGTCACAGATGTTACTACTGATCTATTTGGGGTAGCGATAGACCTTGTTATATATCCTGAGTGCTAAGGATTACTCACCTGGCCATATGATACAACAAGATCATCAAATTTAAAATGAAAAGGCTGATGATTTACTGTTCCACCTTACCGTTAATGTTTTCTATCTGCTGTTCTAAAGATCAGTGTTTTGTGATATCAGACTAAAAGCTAGATAAGATGGAAACGATTTGTAGCTCAGGTGATTGACGTTGGCCTAGTTTATGGTCTCTTACAAAGCCTTTATTAACTTTCTACAGAAGATCTTCAGAGTAAACTCAAACTTGAAGTTGTTGTCTAGAAAGACTATGAGACCTTCGTAACCAAATCATCCAGTTCAGAGAACACAACTGCACCAATAACTCTAAAAACTGAACCATGAAAAAGTTGTAATGAGTTGTAAGATTGAAGAATTTGTAGAATATGGAACAGAAGTCGAATTAAATTCGTCATCCACAAACTAAACAGCTCGAGGTAAAAACTCTCCACGGTTTCATTTGGTTTTTACACAGAGAATATCGAATTCGAGTGGTTTGAAGTGACTTGGCTTTGTCAGCTGCACATAACCAGATAAGCAACTGATAAATAGTGTCACAAACGAGTGGAAAAGCAGTCTGGTGTTTAGAGCGCTTTGATCTAGCTGTTTGAGATGAGTGGTCTCAGATCACTTCTATCAAGCAGTAGTATGTGCTGTCATGAAACAACAGATGCCTAACCCACTTGCATAGGAAAAAAACAATATTTTTGTTTCCATGTGACCACAGATGATGGTGACAGTAGCAACGTACGTCTGATTCCTATTAGCTGTCTGATAAATTCACTTTGCTTCAGGGTGTACAACAGTTTGACACGTTTGAAATAGCATTCTGAAATTAGTTTATACATCCGACTCAAATGTAGGTCAAGTATTGCTATTAAAATTTTATTCTGATTCTGATCTAAAAGAACTCTTTAATATTACGGCATCTACCCTCCATCTGTCATAACAGCATCATACAAAAACGCTGAGGAAAAATGAAAGGAATTACCCAGAACTAAGCACTTCGTTATGATCATCACTTAATTACATAGTCAGTCTAAAGATAACATAACCATCCCTCTGAGCCGATCACTAACTCATTTGACGATTAGGTGGTAAATTAGGTGGTTAGGGCTCTCGCCGACCATGCACATGTTCCGGGGTTCGATCACCTGCCAACGCACACCCGATATCTATGGTCGGCCTGCAAAATTTGGGCTACCGATATCCATGCTGAAAATTCCTTACTTGTACTGAAAATACGGTGTGGCATCAAGCTGTAATCAAAAATAAAATATATATAATGTCCAAAGATTTCGCAGATAACTATGAGTTTTGAGGTGAACAAAAGACAAGTTGAAACCACTACTAGTGTACCTTTTATGTGTTACTCTAAACATTTCAGGGCATTGCAAACTTTAGACAATTATTTATGCAGTCATGCCTTGTACACCTTGGTCTATACACTTTTCTACACATCATGGAGTAAAGTGATGAAAAGTTACGTAACTGTTGTTAATTTTTGTGGCATTTCGTTTCAGTGGAGTGTATACTTCAAGTGAGGATACTTATGGATCTTCCTGAGACAGCCATGAGTAAAATATACCAAAAATAGATTTATGAGGTCATTGATGTCATTATTTAGACTGACACTAATATTCAATACTACGTCATCCAGTTTAAAGGTCAACAAAATGTTAGGAATTAGAACTCAGTGTTAGCTAGACGCTTTGAATTGCTCAAAATCAATACTACAGTCGAAGTAAACCTGAGTTTTTAATAAAATGTTACTCTTAGAAAGGTGACTGAAGCAATTTGTCAGTAAGTGAGAAGTTCACATGCAAGCACAATAGTCACTGAACATTCCAGTGACTTCCTTGAAAATCATCCTATAAGATTTTGATTGACATGAGAATTAAATAATATAACATTGGACAAATATATACAGTTTCTTTTAAGGCTGATGATAAGACCGGTGACAGGTAACTGTGTATCGTACGAGGCATAGTATACCCTTAGTTAGATACAAGTTACACTCCATAATGAGTGTGCATCACAAAGAATACCGGATGTTCGATTCTTTCTCCACTAATCCTGGACAAACTATTTGGGATTATATGAGACCATAGGGTCCCATAAGACTAAAACCAATTCAATACTCTTTTTTTCGATTACAGCTTGATTACACACCGTATTTTTGGTACAGGTATGGAATTTTCAGCATGTGATATCGGTAGCCCAAATTTTGCAGGCCGACCATAGATATCAGGTGTGCGTCGGCAGGGGATTGAACCTCGGATCATGTGCATATTCGGCGAGATCCCTAACCACTGTGCCACCGACGCTCTTAAGATGGGGAAGGAGATTCGTAAACCATAACTAATAGATCTGAAGAAAAGCACTATTAATCCATCTCAGACACATAAGGCATCTAAGATCTAGTCAGCTGTAACATAACAGCAAGATCCTGCTTCGCTCATTTCACAGTTGACTCAAAGCACACTGAAACACTAAAAAGGCCGAGGCAATCTTTAGCCTTGCTTGGTTTACTAGCTCTTAGTTAGCCCTGGGTAAATAAGAAAGAACGAGAGTCAGGCTAGCAACCACACCCTCTGGAAAATCAAAACCACCGGTACTAAAACTTCAAAAGTTTGATGCCCTGTGTTACAATTGTAAAGCAAATAGTCAGTCTGCACCAACCCAGGGACTAGAAGCATGACACTTGTTAATACCTAGGGACCAAATAAAGCATCCATTGTAGTCCTAAAGGAGGTTAACTACGACCAAGAATGACTCTGTAATAACATCTCTGATTGCAACACTGAGTGAGTCTCAGAGGGGACATTAATGCATTCAAGATTGTAAATCTGCCCTACTAACGAGTGCCAACAAGAAAGTAACTTAATTCCAGGGCTTCCTACTGATTGATTCTAGTCATCTAACATCAGTTCAGTGGAAAAAATGTTCCGCAGAGTGACTGCCTTCATGTAGTTGTCTGGCCCTAAGTTACTGTCAAAATATGTAGACTAAGTGTCCATTGTAATCAGTGTGTCGAGATATACAACGTCACTGCGCAGTAAGTTTGTTTATTGGTGTTAAAAATTATCCATTAGTCAACGGTAAACTCTTGACTTAGTTAACCTGAAAGGCTTAGTGTTAGATTAATCAGCTTACTCTCAAGTGACATCTAACATATATAACGTTTTCAAGTTTACCTCTAGACTCGAAACAAAATTTGTTTTTATAAGTCATTTGAAACAAATACACTGTTTAAAATAAGTTTAGCTTAAAATATTTTTATTTACGACATATTTTCAGTTGACGCTAAAGTGGACGTCCCCTTCGTCTTCGTATCCACGAACATAAACTAGCCGTCAAAAGACATGATATACACTTCCTCATATCACTACATACAGACAACCATGGACATCAATTCGACTGCGACAATGTTGAAATATTAGACAGAGGAAACAACAAAAATGCTAGAGACTTTTTAGAAGCTTGGTATTCCAGTGAATCATCAATCAATAGACACATTGAGATCGACAAAATTTATCAACCGATAGAAAAAAACCTCACACACACAGGGTCAAAGTTCAAGTCAAAGAAACAATCAGTTCCAGTACAAGTAGCCAAGAGGGTGTGAAAACACACAAAAATAACCAACCACGTTCTAGGTCACCAGGAGAGAGGACTAATAAACTCGTGGAGAAATCTGAAAGCTCACTTCAAATTGAAGTATGCGCTGAAGATGTCACTTAGTAGGGCGATGAAAGCTTCGCAAATTAACTATCCAGCTCAGAGAACACAGCCATATCAAAATCATCCACCTGAGCTACAAATCTTCTCTATCATACTGTTTTGTTTCCTTGTGCTTCGGTGGTTTACCTGCAGAACATTCGCCAACCACGCTTCATGTGGTTCGCGGTTCTATCTCCTTCCGATGAACTCCTAAAACCTGGCTTATCAAGTAATAAGGTCGGTGAAGAGGGAAGCTTGGGATTACGGCTAGAAAGCTTACACAATAAAGAAGGATAATACGACTGCTACCGAAAATTCACTGAAACCCTGTGTTCCTCTTAGAAAGCAGAGAAATAAAAGAAATATAAGAAAAACATTGGATACTATTCAATCAAAGTTATCTGAAATACTCAAGTTGACAACGGCATCTCAAAAACAAAGGTTTAGAAAAGTCAATCCAAAGTTAGAGGCGTCTGTCTCACAATAACGTACTAGTCAGCAATAGCAGAATAAGAGAAGAGATACTTAGAATGTCACTAGACTTTTAAAAAATCAGCTGTAAATACTGCAGGTAACATACCAAATTTACTTAAAGAAAAACCAACTTATAACACTCTCTCGAGAAAACTATCCAGTCTGGCTAGCAAAGACAGAAAGTAGGTGTGTTCATAGTCCGATAACAGAATATCTAGAGAACTCTAAACACTCATCTCCATTTGAAAAGTCCTTCAAAGTTTGCAAATTGTTCATAAACTTTGTCATCCAAACTGACGCTTCTCGCAAATTAATATTTTTGCAGTGGCTAAAATATGATTTCTGCAAAATTCGTGCTAAACTCATGCAACAAAAAATTAAATGATTAAAAATACCCGTTAAAATTTTTCAAAAGAATGGTTAGTGAACAAAAAATATTCTTTTCAATAACCTCATCATCACGTTCTACAGTTATATATACATAATAATGAGTGAATTAGTGTTATTAACATTACTATTATTCTCTTGGTTTCCGAGTGGAACGTAGGGCTTCAAAACATATCTCCACTTTCTTCTAATTCCTGCCGTCCTCTTCATCTGAGTCTACTGTTGACCATAATCTCTCATATCCTATCCTCCACAAGATCTCCTGCATTTCACCCTAGGGCGACCCATTCGTCTCTTCTTATTGGAATTCTATTCGAGCAATGGCCTGCATTACGCGCTGTGTCATTCGATTACCTCCTCAACGTATGCTCGATTCACCTCCATTTTCTCCTACATATTTGTTGAGCAATCGGATCTTGGTTGGTTTGTTCCCAGTCAGAGTTTCTTGGTGCTAATTCTTTCTCTCTGGCAATTTGAACTTCAGTATGGAGCCAGTGAAGGTGGCAGCCGTTGATAAAAGTTTATAGTTGCATGTTGGAAATGCTTCCCGTGACACACTGGCCAAGTTTCTTACCCGAATGGGAGAACTGACTCACTTCACATTTGTGTTAAAAGTCCGAATCTTGTTCCTTATGCTGGCTGAGTGTAGAAGATTTCCAAACTGGTTTCAGGTTAATGATGGTGTATATTGCCTTTCCGATTTTGGTCAGCTTAGACATCTTCATCCGTGCCATCCGCCCGTGGTTGAAACCATGCTTCCTGGATAAATGGAGGAAGTAACCTCCGTCAAATCTCCTCCGTTGATGGTGACTGGTGCTGGTTATTGTTGGTGCGGTTCGTTGGTTGTCTTCATCACCTCCGTCTTCTCTATGTTCACCTGGAGTCCTGTCTTCACTGGCTGCTTCTTCAGCCATTTTGTTGGTTTTCGCCTGTAAGTCTTCTAGTTTGTGTGACATTAGACATATATCGTATGCGAAATCCAGATGTTCTAGATGAAGTCTTCTTATCGGTCGTCCAGCGTATTCCCGTCTCCTCGTTCCCTATGCACAGTCTGTCACATAATCCCGTCCACCACAATTAAAAATATCATTGGTGATAATAGGCAGCCAGCTTATCTTACTCCTGTATGCACTTCGAACGCCTCACTGAGTTTTCCATTGTGGATCATCTGACAAGTGGCACTGTCATCTAGCCAGCTGTTGAATGGGGTTGGTAGAGACTCGTGCACTGCGTGCCGTAATGTTGAAGTAGTTTCCAAATTACTTCTTGGTCAACTCTGTCTGTCAAAGGCTTTTTCGAAGTCGATGAAGTTGGGGTACAGGTTTGACTGCCATCCTACGGCATCAGCATAACAATAACAATAATGTGCTTTATTTCACTGAATATCAGAAGAAGCAGTCTTCACTGAAGTCCGGCCAGGACTTGTTTGTTCTGCACACAAAACACCGGTTGTTTCAGGCAGATCACGATAACCTCTGCTCTGCGTGCAGAAGAAACAAGTCCAGCGACCAATACTGGCCTGGCCGGCCTTCAGTGGAGACTATTTTTATGATATTCAGTGTATTGTTATGTTGATGCTATTGAATTGTAATCTATCGATATTATTATTGATTCGATGTCATCTAAACAACATTAATGTTGTTGTTAATCACACTAATTCATTCACAATTATGTATGCATAACTGTAGAACCTGATGATGAAGAAGTTATCCAAAAGAATATTCTTTCTTCTTCAATAACTATTCTTTTGAAAAAAAACTAAATGCTTGAATTGTTGACTTAAAAGCATACTAACTAACAAGGTTAGTTATAAAATCACTCCGTTATTTTGGGAATTATCCACATTAATCTCTATTTTCATCCAGTAGTAAGCAGATCGATTGATTAACTAGTAATTTTTAAGAGATTTAATGTGTGTGTTTTTTTTATTCTGGGTTATAAATAAAAGCTTTAGAGGAATCTACTCAGCAATATGACCTAGTGCAGAGGTTCATGCATGAATTGCTTTATATATATTACACACGTACAGTAAATAAATAAATAAATTATTAAATCGAAAAGTATCCTTTTTTTCTGTGTATGTTTCGCTTGAATGATATTTCATGTTAGCCAACTTCCATTTCGATAATTTCTAACCTTTCGATATTGAATCGCTTCGATTAGTTGGCTAATAGGATAAAACTGAGCAGGATGACCAGTCATTAAAATTTATCCAGCTTACAAACTTCTCTGGTAGTTGGGTAATCCTGATTGAATCACTAATTTACGCAAACGGATGACAGTAAAATCACATTACGGTCAATAATCTTTAGTCGTTCAGCCCACTTTCTGAAGGTAAATACCATTTGTAAGTATCCAGACTGTGGATATTAAGAATCTCCTGGAATAATTTGAGCGCCAAGTCATTTGCTTGATACCTAGTTTGGGGTGTATTATGAAACTTTGACCAACTGGTTTAAACTATGAACAGTCGTCAATCAGCCGAATAAAGATTCGAAATCAATATATGTGTAAAACTTGGGCACTGTGGTAGTAAGTAATTTCATACTAGTCTGTTTATTAGATATATCACACAGTGAAACAGTATTATTTACTGGATGACACAGTTTCGAACAAAATTTATTGTTCATAATCATATCAATTGTAATGACACGACTTTGACACTTGAGTTTTATATTTTTCTCTTTTCTCTCCTATTTGTCGTATGGGTAGTAGAATTTTCCAGATATCGGGGACAGGTGATGAATCATTCCGATTACATGTATTTGCAGTTGATTCGATAAACAAAGCTTCTGTTATCAATCTCTTCCTATACCCTGTGACATTAGATTTTAAAACTGTCATCCTATCCTATGTATCCTATTGTATGGTTGTGTGTGACTGCATATAGTGCTAAAGCTGAACTATTCTCTAGATTTCTTATCTTATTCGGGTCAACCAATCTAGATTTTGCTAGGTTTTTATGTTCAGCTAGTCTGACTGCCCCTGTTCTACTAGTTTGACCTACGTATTTGACCTGACAATCATTGCAGGGTATGAGATAAACTAAATTGTTTTGTTTTAAAAGCTCTACAGGATCCTTTAACCGACAAAGCTTGTTTCTAATTGAGTTTGTGGGTGGTTTGAATGCCGTTTTTATTCCTGCCTTGTTAAGAATTCTGCGTAAGGCTTCCGAGGTTCCTTCCTTGTATGGAATTACTACTGATGATTTAGATTCCTTATTGTTGGTGTCGTCATTAATATCATTATTATTATCACTATTATTATTATCATTATTATTATTATCACTATCGCTACTATCATTATTTATTTTACTTTTACATTTCCTTAGACATTTCCTGACTAATTTATACGGGTAATTATTAGGTTTCAAGGCTTCTTTTATGTGTATCAGTTACTGTTTTAGATTTTCTTTGGTACTGCTTAATTTTTGTGCTCTGTCATTTAAACATTTCACCAGTCCTATCTTCACTAATATAGATTGGGTGGGATGATCGGAAGTCCAAATATCTGTTTGAGTGTGTGGGTTTCCTGTAAACACTAGTGTTTAACTTCCCATCTTCTTTCCTTTTTACGTTGCAATCTAACACTGGGAGCTCCCCTTCCTGATTTTCCAATTGATAAGTGAATTGAACTGCCTCAACCTTCGAGTTGATGTATTCAAAAAACCTATCTATATCTTGTGTTCTAAGTACAGTGAATGTGTTATCTACATACCTCCACCATACTTTTGGGGTGGGGGTGAACGTTTCAATCGCTATGTTTTCCCACTTATCCATGAATATATCTGCTACCACTGGGGATATTGGTGATCCCATAGGAACTCCTTCAGTTCTAGAGAATAGTTCAGCTTTAGCACTATATGCAGTCACACACAACCATACAATAGGATACATAGGATAGGATGACAGTTTTAAAATCTAATGTCACAGGGTATAGGAAGAGATTGATAACAGAAGCTTTGTTTATCGAATCAACTGCAAATACATGTAATCGGAATGATTCATCACCTGTCCCCGATATCTGGAAAATTCTACTACCCATACGACAAATAGGAGAGAAAAGAGAAAAATATAAAACTCAAGTGTCAAAGTTGTGTCATTACAATTGATATGATTATGAACAATAAATTTTGTTCGAAACTGTGTCATCCAGTAAATAATACTGTTTCACTGTGTGATATATCTAATAAACAGACTCATATGGATTCGAAATCAAATCCAACTAAAAACAATTTTGTCTACCTCCATAAAATACATGCAGCTGACTACTGTTCAATAAAAGCACCAACAAATGAGTCCTGTTGAGAAAGTTATGCTGTTTTGAAAAACAGGTAATGTTAATTGAAAAAGTTAACAAAATATATGATTTTAACTGGCAGTGGATAGTAGGCACCGCTCACTATGAATGGAAGAAATTTTAGCCAGGTCACTTCTTCCACTTATTCTGACAGCATCGTTTCAACTGCAGACAGTACTGAAGATAATGTCAAGGCCAAGCAGGACGTGGAAAGCAAGACAGACATTCATTACTACTAAATCATTTTTTAAATCTTTTGCAATCAGAATAAAGAAAAAGAATGAGATTTGAAACACCAGTGGGGAATCAATTCTTCTATATGGTTCAGACACTTGGTGCAAGCGTCTCCACAAGTTTTCCCATAGCCTACACACTTTTCATCGATAGCTACCTTCGTTCCATGCTGAAGATCAAGTGATTAGAAAGGATGAGAAACAGGGAACCTTGGGAACGAACCAACCAAGAACTCACTGTCCAATAAATATGCCGGAGGAAATGGAGATGGATCAGACACACGGCAAGAAGAACACTGAATGACGTCGTGCACTAGGCCATCGCTCAAGCGGAACTCAAATGACTAACAACCAGCTAGACGTCTTCCTGAGAGTGACATAGACAGGATCGTGTGGGTTGGAGATAAAAGCTTATGGACAGTCATGGAGCCAGGTAAAGGAGATTGCATAGAACAGGACGAAATGCAGATGTTTTGTTAAGCCCTATGTGCCATTCAGAACCCTGAAGGAATAGTAATAGATAATGATAAGGTAGTAGACATAAATCCCAATTATGTTACATGTCACAAATTTTAAAGCTGCTCATTTGTGTGAAGCAGACCGATGGATTTGTGCAACTCACAGTAAACGTTCTATCCTATTCGGCCGACTATAATCGAGGTAGTGAACCTCATATGACCAATGCTTAAAAGACCACACAGGCCTATCAATCTATGTTACTGAAACTCGCGAATATGTCTGAATTCTGTCTATAGTTTCCTATTTCGTGGCTCAGTGGAGTGAGCTAACTCATTTTGTTACTTCAAACACTTTTTAGATGCTAATATTTTCTTTCTGCCCAGGCAAAGAGTAATCTAGTGAATGATAGCTAGACCTGAATGAATATACTGTTCTGAATTCACAGGCATTTCAGCCCACAATTATTTTCATTTCATACCTCAGATTCACCACTCTGTCATACTGAGATATAACCCATTAATACAAGATAAAATGTATGGTTAGCCTCCTGAATCAGTGAAGACTCAGCCTTTAAGTTGGTCAATAGTTTACCAACCGAAAAAGGTATGTCCATGATCTGGAACGTATTCTGTGAATAAATAAAACAGCACTAGGTGGTAAATAGAGGTGAAATGAAAGCTTAGATCCGGATCGGCAATCCTGTGGCTACTGTCACAATTCCTGTCTTTAACCAGTTCAAACTTCAATCAACCCAATTCAAGACTATTCCAGATAGTCTCACCACTAAAATATATTATATTATTGTATGCTGTGATGGTATCAAAAATAAGATCCGGATTTTCAACACAAATGTGAAGTCAGTGCTGCTATACGGATAAGAGACTTGCACTGCGCGTCATAAAGAGCATCTCAAACAAACTACACACCTTCATTAACAGCTAGTTGTCTTCATTCAATACCACTCAAGATCAGATGGCCGGCCAGAAAAGATCAGCAACAGAGAGGGATCTCTGGCAATGAGCGAACCAACCCAGCAGGAACCGATTGTGAAACAAATAGGCAGGAAGAAGTGGAGGTGGATTGGCTGGCCATACTCTTAGGAAATCAACAAGTGACATCACTGGACAAGCCATTGCTTAAGTGGAACCCGAAAGGGAAGCAGCGAGTTGGTCGTCAGTGCGAGGGTGGGTGACTTGGAGGAGGTGATGTGAAGAGGAGATGAAAGCAGGTGAAGACTCTAGTAGAGAACCGAACTCAGTGAAGACGCATGGCTGAAGCCCTATGTTCCTCTGCGAATTAAAGGAAACTATAATAATAATGCTGTGATGAAATAAAATTATTCTCCTATGAGACTACACTCCCTAATTCACTACCCAGGCAGGTAAGTTGAGCACCGTTCTGACGGTGACGTGGTAGAGATCTTATAAGGAGGAGATTGCAGCTTATGGACAGTCGTGGAGCTAGATAAAGAGGGTTGCAGAAATGAGGGTGAAATGGAGTTGTGCTGTTGAAGCGCTACTTTCTACTGGAAACCCAAAGACATAATAATAATAGTAATTCAATTCCGAAATTCTATTCTCATATTGGTAAACTTACTTAAAAAACTTTCAATGACACAGTTAACTTAGTAGTATAATTTAGAAAATCGACACATTGATTCTTAAAAATTGATCATACCAGAGCCGTAAAATTAAACGTAGTTCCTGAGAATTAGAATCCTCTCATTATCACTACCATAATGGATGCATATCGACTTCAGGAAATCAGTGCCTATTCTACAATGACTTCATTCAGGCTTGCAACACGAGTATGTAAAACTGTAAGCAAATATTCAAATCCTAGGAAACATGAATTAAAGCGATACTCGTGTCTACATCACAGATCAGTTCTGTAGCTAACATTAACATGGAGTCAAATTATACAGTATCTTAATAATTGAGTAATTTCAATGTATTCTTCTTCACAAATTAACATCAGAGAGAATGTCAGTGAAAACCAAGGGGAATTGGATAGTCATTTCATCCTACTTTGAGTCCCTTCAGTAGTGTGCACAATCGATGCCATGAAAGATCAAACCCGAGACCCTCAGGTCACAAGATCAGCTGATTGACCATTCGGCCACTGGATTAGAATAAAATGACCCATGAATTCGAACTTCTGTCAGTAATTGGATAGTTCTGAGGAGCTTTGGTCAGACTAAATTTTTAGACTTTATACTGCCTCATTAACTAATATAAGGGTAGGTTTGTGGTGAGAGCTGGCTGCTAGCCAAAGTTGGTGGACAGTAATCGACGTCAATGTTTTTGTCCCCAATATTGGTGGTGAGAAAATGAGAACAAAGGCTTTGCGTAGGCGGATGCAGTTAGCATATAGATGATCTGACACAGCCACAAAGAGATTTGCAAGGTTAACTTTCTGTGCGAGACAACCAATCAAAAGACTGTATTTTCTACTAACAATAATCTACAATAATGTACATTAAAATCTATAAATATGTGTTGATTTTCCTTAATAAACGATCTGTTCCCTGGCCCTTGTCTTCTGTTGTTACAGGTTGACTTTTTACAAGTTGATTAATACCAATTTTAGAACCCATCATCATTTCAGAGAACAGTTTCATTGACAGCGTTTCATATTAATTAGAATGGTATTGGCGAGTGATCTTAGCTTTATTTTCAGATGGTCATAATCTAATAACACACTGTTTTCAACCTATAAATATCTGTCTTTTAAAATAAGATCTACTAGTGAGTACTGCTGGTCGATACAAGTGCGTGTCTTTCAATATCCTACATGATATGGCTCTTACGATCTTAGGATGGAATGGTAAAAGCAACAACAGGACAAAAACAGGTACAAGACGGAGCCTACAATTATACACTAAGCCAGTTAGAAATAAGACGAAAATAGAAACACTGCCTGGGCAATAAGAAGCAATTTTCTCGCAAGATAAGAAATCGAAAAGAAATCCAGTCGGAAAAATTGGTGTAGGAATTAATTCTGCTCAAAACCGAACTCTTCTATCATGCTTAAATGATTTTTCTTCCCATGTTAAATAGTTTGTGGTTACATTATGTAAGTCACAACCTTTTTTAATTCCTTCGATTTCCAAAGGGGACATAGAGATCCCAGCTTTGAATTTTTATTAGCGATGACTTTGTTTCTACAGGAATAAGTGGGTCGACCCAAGATGAATCTCCTCGCTTTTATAGACCTATTGTAGTCTAGTAAAGTAGGCGACCTATGGGAATGAGTCGGCCGGGAATCGGACCTGAAACTCCGACGCGGCTGTCGAACATTCTACTGTCGGACCACCAATGCAATGATTAACGATATAAAGCACATAGCACGCATATGAAATCTATTGTGTTTTTTTTCTTTTTATGTCCCATCAGTGGAAGCTTCTGTTAATGATACACTTATTGTGAGCAATCATCAAACCGCCATGCTGTTAATCAGTCATTGTATCAGCCAGTAACTGATCGCTTGCATTCCTCTTAATTTTTCATACTTTGTAGTTTAACATGATTCTTTAATGTGTCGTTAATTTCCCTAACTTCCAATCATTCCTACACTGTGTAGCACAAACATATTTTTGAAATATTCTATCGAGGTAATTAGCTCGTAGATTTGAGAAACACATTTCATTCTATTTGAGGCCGGTTCTGTTCAGTAAAGTATACAATATGACAACAGAAATTTAAAAAATATCCTTGTGTAATAATGATTTTTTTAATAAAGAAACTCTTTCGTTTATTTTCTGTCTAAATTGTGCGCATAAACTGTCATTGTTCCTACTAGTTCTCCAAATTTAGTCGGTTATTCAGTCACATTATCTGACAATTTTAATCAAGTATGCTAATATCGATCTGTAGCATGAATTATTCAAAATAATCCCAACATGCCGTTTGGTTTGAAATCATCAAAACAAGCTTTTGCGTGTTTAAATCAATTTGGACTTTCCGGTTGACTGATTTGACGGAAGTACTCAGACTCAAGTTGACATGTTGGCTGCTTGTGCACACACTTCGATGATTATTTAACTGATTATTTAACTTGAAGTAAATTGGTGGATGATGGTAATCAGTGGAATCGAGGATGTGCATTTCGTCCTACTTGAAACTCATCATCTGGATGGACCTGCACATCCAGTGCTAGTCACCATCCACCAATTTACTTCAAGATTTTAGATAGTTGGTGGCAGTCAGAAGAAAGGCTTCTAACTGGGTTTCATGCTTGTCGGCACTCATCAGCAAGGCGTCACTGCAACTTTGTAGGAATTCATGTCCATTCTGAGATTCGCACCTGAGTCACCTAGTGCTTCATGGCACTAGTGTTCAGTCTAAAGAAACAAGCTTTTGTTGAGTATTTTGTTACATAACCACAGCTTCTTCAGTAGGAGACTGATTTTTTCATTCCTTTGCGTTCCAAGTGGAACATAAAGCCTCAAGCTTTGAAGTTTCAGTAGAGGTAATGTTATTTTCGCTAGCCTCACTTCCAGCCTTCCCTCTTTACCGGGCTTACCACCAGCTAAGCAATATTAAATAATTTTACAGTAATTCAATGAGACACTTAGTTTATATCATCTTAAGACATGATTTGATTTTTATGAGTTGATCACGGATTGATATCAGTTAGGGAACCATTGAAAACAAGGGAGTAGTGGACAGTCAGCTGTTTAATCCTAGTTTGGAAATCATCGGCAGTACGCACCCACCTCACAGGGGGTTCGAACCCAAGACCTTCCGGTTACAAGGCAAGCTCGTATACCATTCAGCCACTGGGACTCGATTCAATGTCTCATGAATTCTAACTTCTACCAATTCGTGATTTAGTGCGACCCCAACCAATGTCATCGGTGGAACATCCATCCTCACACGTGACTGGATGGAACTCACTGGTCACGACTTCTCACTAGAACTCCAGGAATCTCCATCCTGTAGCAAGTCACTAGCGAGCATTAGATTAATTTTCTATAGTTCGCGCTAAATCACGAATTGGTAGAAGTTAGAATTCATGAGCCATTGAATCGAGTCCCAGTGGCTGAATTGTATACGAGCTTGCCTTGTAACCGGAAGGCCTTGAGTTCGAGTCCCCGGTGAGGTGGGTGCGTACTGCCGATGATTCCCAAACTAGGATGAAACAGCTGGCTGTCCACTACTTCCTTGTTTTCAATGGTTCTCTAACTGATATCAATCCGTGATCAACCTCGAAAAAAACTAACCCTTACAAACCAACCTATAGAAAATATATGATTTGAGTACGTTTTACATCCATTGGTTTAACCAAAAAGTATTTATTTTCTCTTAATTTGTGTATAACTCTAAGAAAACTGGAAATCTATAAGGATTTCATTATGCTGTGTAGACGAAGTCAAGTAATTCTTGCTCTATTTCAGCCGACAAGTGAATTTAAACTGTTAGTATTAAACATAGACATCTTGTTCTGGACTATTTTAGACAACCTGGATCTTTTAACAAGAATTGCTTTTAGATGTAACAATACATACAAAAGTGTTTCATCTGTGGTATTCAGTATCATACTTATGATCAGTTTCTACAGTTACCTTCTTTTTTCAAGATTTCAACAAAGCTGTCTCTCTCATATCTAATTTAATAAATTTTAGTTTATTTTCCCTCTTTATCAAGATATACAGTGAAGAAATATGTTAAATTTGTAACCTCGAAAGGCGATGCCGTCACATAAGTTGATCAACACGAATTCTTGTTCTGGCTTAAGGTTAATTTTTTTCATACTTATCAAGAGTGAGTATCTAAAAACCTCTCAAAAATTCAATCTCCTCTCATTAAAGTTTGCAGATGGATCCATTTTCTATAGGCTACTGGAATTTGAAAAAAATTTATTTAGTGTCCTATAGTTCGAAATGTCCAATGAACTCTACCTTTAAAGGTAATCTGTTCCAAGATGGCGAAAAAGGGAATGGAAAAGAATGTAAAGTAAAACTTGATAAAATAAGTGGTTAAAATGTTAATGTTGTAGGTTGATTCTTAAGTAGAATACTGACATTAGTTTGTGTTTTATATCAGGTGAGTATTACTCATCGTTATAGTCTCAGATGGGTAGATTAAGCTTCTTTGTGATTAACAGATAACTGGAGTTTGCATGCTGCCATTTCAACTCCACTCATCTACCTGTTAGACTGAAGAATAAAGTTGGCATTACTTCATGACGGAAGGTCAGTAATGATCAGCAGGGTGTATTTCAGTCGCATACCAGACCACAATCTTCATAGACTACAGTGGAAAAGAGTAAAGAGTGATCGAACTAGAATATAGCACCATTCTATCAAGTCACTGACTGTGTGTTTGTGCCACATAGAGAGGTGTAAATTGTTTGACTTAAGTCCTCTAGATTCTAGACACCAGCAGTTGGAGACCATTGGTGACATACTTCGAAATCTCTCATGATTATGAAGACACACTCGCTACTTGTCATCTTCATAAAATTATTCCATCTTTGGTACACCTTCGCCCATTGTAATTACGTGCATTACCGTGATGCATGCTTCTTACGACTTGAAAAATTCTACACTTTTGGCAGTTATGCTGCTTTAATATGTCAGTCAGTAACAGGCTAGAATAATGGCGATCACTCCGTTCTTCGCAGAATATCTCAGACATCAGATGATGTAATTCAAAAGAAACTCAAGGGGAATTTTATCCTCTACTTCATGACAGCTGGAAAGAGATGTTGGAAACCAAAGAGTACTGAATGGTGGTCCCTCTTCTGTTTGGCAATTAACTGCAGTAGTCATATGAGTTTGAGTCAAGAATAGTCAGTAGTTTCATGGCGGTCACTTTACTAAGTACCCATCATTTTTGGCCTCCATGGCTGAAGAGTCCGCAAATGGAAGGCCTAAGCTGTTTAGTGATAAAGAATTCCAGTTTATTAGATTGCTTAGAAATATGAATTAAAATGATATAATCAGTCTATAAATTACTCGAACAATGAGTGATACATTATTCACAACTGGATGACGATTCGAGCACAATTTATTCCTCATAGTCATATCTCAGTGAATTCACACAGCTTCAAAATTTGCTCTATGTATTCTTCTTCTCTTCCCCTTGTTATTCGTTGTAATTTCCCATATATACGGTATGGGCTCTGTGTCATTTTGACTGTACGTGTGTAGTGTCGACTAAATGGACTAAGATTCAGTGGTTAACCTCTCTGTCTCCACCTAACTATATTACTTTTTAGTACTTTCAAAGCAAGAATCGGAAAAGCAAGACGAGCTCTCATCTCTCTCAAGTCTCTGTGGAGATCAACACCCAGCACTCAGCATCAGAAATAAGATCAGCATTTTCAACTCCAATGTGAAGTCAGTGCAACCATAGGGATCAGAGACTTGCACTGCGCGTCATAAACAGCATCTCAAACAAACTACACACCTTCATTAACAGCTAGTTGTCTTCATTCAATACCACTCAAGATCAGATGGCCGGCCAGAAAAGATCAGCAACAGAGAGGGATCTCTGGCAATGAGCGAACCAACTCAGCAGGACCCGATTGTGAAACGAATAGACAGGAAGAAATGGAGATGGATTGGTTGGCCATACTCTGAGGATACAAACCATCAAGTGACATCACACGACGGCCCATATCTCGACTGGAACCTGAAATGGAAGCGGCGAGTTGGTGGTCAGTGCGAGGGTGGGTGACTTGGAGGAGGTGATGTGAAGAGGAGATGAAAGCGTGTGGGCAGACTTGGAGCCAGGTGAAGACTCTAGCAGAGAACCGAAGGCAATGGAGACGCATGGCTGAAGCCCTATGTTCCTCTAGGAATTAAAGGAAACAATAATAATAATACTTTCACCCTATCCAGTTAAAGAATACTGCATCGTTCACTATGTGTCATACCAAGTAAACTTGTCTAATATGGAATCATATATCCTGAGGTGGTCAAGTGGTCAAGTTTTACACTTATGCAAATATTATGTTACATAATGAGTACCACTCAAATACTGTAATTAGATAAAACTTATTTTCAGTCATAAAAGTGATAAAAATTTTGAAAAAATTTAAAAATCTTACTGAATTACACAAAAATTTGGCATTTTAGAAATATGTGTCCATTTTCACGTTAAATGAGTTATGTTCAAATAGCTTAGATTGTTTGAAAGCGCATATAAACGACTGCTACATATAAAATTATCTTATCCCTCAACAATCATGTGCACTGAGTCATTGAGTGATGGCTAATTTTCAGAGGTGGAAAGGGAAGACATACAATGATACTAGCTGACTATTTAAACCTCTGTACGGGTGTATGTATGGCAGTAAGTTCAAAACTGTAATCCATTTGTTGAAACTCACTGGATGAAATCAAA
This sequence comes from Trichobilharzia szidati, assembly GCA_944472155.2. Lineage (NCBI taxonomy): Eukaryota > Metazoa > Platyhelminthes > Trematoda > Strigeidida > Schistosomatidae > Trichobilharzia > Trichobilharzia szidati. The sequence continues at coordinate 24,296,510 of OX235272.1, read as the reverse complement.
GGGAGATTACGTCATCAACACGCCGGCTGATCAATTTTCATCTCAGCCTCCATTATAACACCAATTATTATTATATTATTATTATTATTGATTCTATTGAATTCTCAGTGGAACATAGAGCTTCAAACTTGAGCTTTGCAGTGATTTTGGCTTTTTATGAGGTGAAGTTGCCAGCCTCACATCCAGTCTCCCCGATTTACTGGGCTCACTAGTGGCTAAGCCAGAGGTTTAGATGCTCATCACCAGAGGATCGAATCCCAGACCACGTGATCGGCGTGGTCGGTGAGCACCATAGATTTCCTAAAAGTTACACCTGTAAAAATTTGGACATAAACTGTTGTTGCCTAGTGAAATGAAAATAACGAAACTTACATATCATGGTAATGGATAATAATACTAAATCAATAAATAAAACTTCCTTTATAAAAAAATTCCTCAATTATTAATAATAATATTATGACTCTTTGAGAAAAAAGGATATCCCCACTCAATGATAATTTTCGAATATTTCCTGATAGCATTTTCTTCAGAAAATATGAATAGCGTTTTATGACTTGAACTACGTAATCCTGGTATTCCGATAGTAAGTGTCCGCTTGGCTAAATTACGCATAGATGCATCTTTAGCATTTTCCAGACTGCCATCATTCTCCGCCTTATACAACACAGTTGCTGATTGTTTTGTAGAATTTGTAGGATTGTTAGTTGTTAATGTTTTGGATTTTTTCACTGAATCCAATTTTTCATAGTCTGCGCCACTTTTAAGATCTTGTTCATCATATGTTGGACATTTGATTCCTCCATCCTTATGAATATTATCTGTAGTAGTAGTAGAGTTGAGCTTTTCACTAATGAACACCTTTTTAGTTTCACGAGAGTTTCGAAGCATATCTCTTGATGTTTCTACGGGTTGTGTCTTTTCAGAATCATCGTCATGTTCGCCGTCGCCATCGCTTTCTTCTTCCTCTTCCTCTTCCTCATCTCCTTCAGAGTTATCATCATTATCATCGTGTGATGACGATCTATCAGCTGAGATATTACTGTTGCCTATACTGTGAGTATTTGTTGTTGTTGTCACTACTACTACTCCACTGTTAAATGTTGATGTTACCGTTGTTACCGGTGGATTTGCATTGCTTGTACTTTGAGCGTGAATATCATGAGCCCTATGCTCAATAGCCATTTTTTGGTTATCTTTTTTTATTAATCAAAAACTAATTTGTACTCTGTGTGACAATAATAATGTAATAATAATAATAACGGAATGAATAATGAATATTTTAAATGCCTTGACAAAGTTGTAATCATGAGTTTCGTCAGTAGAAATTTTGAATCCATAATTCTGTTGTCTGGTCTGTATGTGTATGCGTTTGAAAGTGAGTGTTAAACATTCAGCGTACAAAATTCATGTTGTATCATGTTGCTATGTGCTATCTATCATCCCCATTCGGTAGATAACTGCTCAAATGATGCTCAATTTATGTGAAATATGTGTATTCATTCAACTCCACTTTTTTTCGCCTCTTTTATTCTTCTGAATTGTTGGCATTTACGTGAATCTTGTTATTTTTGTAATTCCTTACTAAATTAGAATTTCTTAGGAGTATTGTATTTTTAGAAGAAAAAAATTACTAATAATCCACAGAGCTTATTGCTGCATAATGTATTTCAATTTTATTCATATATAATAATTATTTATTTTGCTGTATATAAGTGAGAATGAATGGATAACTAAAGTAACTTTTCACACACAGTGTTTTGTTTGACTATTCGATAAATATGATTTCAGCGTAATGGATATCCTTTAGCGGAATAGAATGAGCATGAGCAATACTCACGGATGTATGTATCCACACTCGCTTACACACACGCACTCACACACATTAACGTAAGATTGAATTCTTGTTAGTGTGTTGGCGTCCACTAAGAACGACAATCAGACAGACACACCTATGGATCAGTAGTCCTCACTCTCTAATAATAAATAGAGGTTAATAGATAGATACATATAGAGATAGATAGACAGGTAAAGAAAACATACAGGCAAATACATACACGTACATACGTATACCCATGAATGCCCACATACTTGTGCTTCATTAACCGACTTGAATGATACCTGTCTAACACACGTGGACAAATATGTCTGTCTATCCACTATTATTATTTTTATTATTATTATTATTATCTACATGTTAGCTATCAGCCAATCAGATTAATGATCGAATAACTCAACGATAAAAGACAATCAAATTAAGGACAAATAATAAGCCTAGTATTTTTTATTTTTTACTTTTTTGGTTTGTATTCATCAACTTACCTTGAAGAAATTTTCCTCAGCTGAACTCAATCATCATCATCAGTTAGTCAATTTAGATTACCTTCATCTTTTTGCTAACCCATATTGCGTTAAACAAAATGGGATAAAGAGAGAAAAAAGAGCATATAAAAAAAAATAGATTAGTGATTAATTTCCTCTTTGTAGCGCAACACAGTAGTAATAGTATAGTTGCCTGTTGTGTTGTGACACATAGGAGGCACGGAGATAGATGAATTTGGCAAGCTGGATACACTAAAAAAATATTTATTTCCTTGAAAATGACCCTAACACAATCAGCATGAACGGGATAGTGGACACAAATGAGCTAACTAACAATTTATATATATAGAGACAGGGAAGTAGGTTACTCTATTTAGCATAAAAATTCACCAGGACAGTCACAATAAACGTACATGGTACATTATTAAACACAATCGTGTTTTAAAATATTCTGTTTCAGTAATAATGTTAGTAGCAGTAAAAATAATAATGGTGATAATAATAATAATAACAGATGTAAGAGTGTGAAATATTTCCATATCATGAATTAAAAGTCTGTCTGAACGAAGAATATTCTATGCATTAATTTCTCTTCAGGTTCTTACAATTATAAAATATAATATTTGTTGTCGTAACAGTAATGACCAGTTAGACGGTGGTAGCATTTTCATGTAGAATAACAGATTAATAGTTATAGGGTGATGAATAACAATAATAATAATAATTTGATTTATTCCAAAACAGTACTTGTGATACAGAACGGAATTCTCAGCATTTTTACTACAGCATTGCATCCAGTTACTACATTATCAATAAATTGAATTCTACATAGATTAAGGAAATCTCAGTTCATTATGACAACAACATATTGGCATGTCGACAGCAAAGCCAAAGTTGAACAGTGTTTGAAGGTGTTAGAAAAGTAGGTGCTATCATATTTACTGGAGTAAGCAGAAGAAAGAAACAAAGTAGCACATAAAGGAAAAAGAAAAAAAGAGAGAGAGAATAGGAAAAGAAAGAAAGAAAATGTTGTACATATTAATTATATGATTTGGAAAGACGGGATCCAGTTGTTCTACTGACTATTTAATGAATTATAGCTGTCACACTTAATGCTTTCTTTATCACACAGAACACGAGCTAAGTAGGGTATGGTTGAGTTTTTGTACTTCCTGGTACGAGCATATAGTTTTCTATATAGACTTCTGGCTTTGCCTGATGAGATGCAAGGGGAGAGTTGTGAGTGAAGAGGGTGGTGTGACTTAGATGAAATGGATTTGGCCCATTTTTCACATGAGTTCATGTGCGTGTCAACCAGAATATTAACAAGCTGGTTAAGTGGCACGTTGCTTACCCTGCTGACAACCTTTAACATCCTGCGTAATATGTTATAGTCTTTCTTCAGTAACCCGGGAGAAACTAAGGAGGAACAATGGAGAATAATAGGCAGAATGCGAGATTTAACGAATTGTACTAGTAAGGGTTGAGTTATACCAGAATGTTTTAACTTCTTGAGGTAGAAGGTTTAGACGGAATATTTTCTTAGAAATCGTCAAGATATGAGACGACCAGGCAGATCAGGTATTTATGTGACAAGCGTGCTAGGCTGAAATCAGTTACAAAATGTTTTGAAATGCGAAAAGATGACGGTGATGATTAGTCATAAGAGATTCATAAAATGTGACCCAGGGAAAATTGATAAGTCAGCTCAAAGTTGTATAAGGTGTCAGGTGAATGACCAGTACAACATAGTATTCAATGAGGAGGGAGACAGTAAGACTATGGTGAATATTACATCAATCTATGAAATGAAAAAAGATATAATCTCACTAATAATAAGTCAGAATAGTATCAATGGAGGATCCAGTAGTGTTGAAAGAATGTTAGAATGAAGAGTATAAACAACAAAATAAAAGAAAAAAAGAGACAAGAGGAAACGGCACTCTTGGAGGAGGGGAGAAGAAATTTTAATCCAAGTTTGAGCACAAAAAAGGGACAGCGTCTGAACGTGTTCTTTTTGAATATAAAGTTCCGGTTTAGTCAATTATATTGTAACAGCTTGAGCTGTTTGGAGAAGACGCAGGCGAACTGTGTATGACAATGTTTTAGGAATGTAGTAGCATATAAAACTCTGAAGTCTACATCTACGTAATGCCCTGTGAACTTTTTCTACATATGATTTCACACTTTCTACGCTAGAATTGGTAAATGTTGTCCTGTCATGAGACAAACTTGTCAAATCGTTAGCCGCATATAAATAGAACTACAGGAACAGTTAAAACGGCATATACCCGAGGAGGAGCTAAGATAAGGTAAGATGTCTTTCACTTTCCAGGTGAACATTAGACGGCCGCGGGAAGATAGGGGGAGATGTGCGAAGTGGGGAAGTTTTCTTTGTCGCTTTGATTTTACACCGAGATAAAATCTCCGAAGAAGTATTTAATCACCATCATAGTCTCGCATTTCACAATATTTTGTAACTGCATTTAGCCTAGCTGTTTGTCGCTCACGCAAATGCTATTTATTTAGTCACTCTATAATAATTATTATTATTATTACCTTGAGTTCTGAGTGGAACACAGGGCTTCAACAACACATCTCCATTTTGTTCTATTTTCTACTGTCCTTTTTAGTTGGACCCACGATTGTCCAAAATCGGGCATCTCCTCCTTGCACGATCTCCTCCATGTCACCCTTGTAGTGATGACCTACTACTAGTTGTCTCCCACTCGGATTCCATTTGAGTGACGGCCTGCATTGAAAGCGATGTCATTCAATGGTCTCCTCAACGTATGCCCAGTCCATCTTCATTTTCCCCTCCATATTTGTTGAACGATATGTTCCTAGTGAGTTTGTGATGAGAGATGGCTGCTAGCCAAAGTTGGTAGACAGAAATTGACGTCAATGTTTATGTCCCCAATATTGGTGGTGAGAAAATGAGAACAAAGGCTTTGCGTAGGCCGATACAGTTAGCATAAGGATGATCTGACACAGCCACAAAGAGATGCAAGGTTAACTTTCTGTGAGAAACAAACAATCAAAAGACTGTATTTTCTACTAACAATAATCTACAACAATGTACATTAAAATCTATAAATATGTGTTGATTTTCCTTAATAAACGATCTGTTGCCTGGCCCTTGTTTTCTGTTGTTACAAGTTTGTTCCCATAGTTTCTTGTTGCTAATTCTTCCTGGCCAGCTGGCCACTAGATCTTCAATCAGTGAAGACAACTGCTGATAAAAGTCTGCAACCTGTTGAAAATGCTTCTCATGACACGCTGGTCAAGTTTCTGACCGGTATAGAAGCGCTGATTGACTTCACATTTGTGTTGAAAATCCGAATCTATGATGACTCTATAATTACTAATCTGTTTTTTTTCCTCCACGTTCCCAGCGTAACATAGGGCTTCAAGCTAGTGGCTTGAAGTTTCTGTAGCAGTGTTTAATTTCTACAGGATGGAGTTGCTAGCCTCATGCCCAACCTTTCCTCTTCACCAGCATTATTTCTGGCTTAGCAAGGTAAAGGACTGCGAGCGTCCTAACGACTATGCCACCGACGCATGAAAATATATCCGATGAATTAGTGTGGTTATGATTATAATGAGATTTATATAAACATTATACTGTAAGAATCTGATGATGATTTATTGAAAAGAATATTCTTCTTGTAGATGAACTTTTAATAATAAATTTATTCGGAAAAATGAGTTAATAAGCAGTACATAATTGTAAACATATTCTATTGAAAACTACTTGCTCTATCTGTAGAATCTTAGAGTAAATTAGTCATTATTATTATTGTTCCCTTGTGCTCCTAGTGGAACATAGGGCTTCAACTGCACGTCTCCACTTGTTTCTGTCTTCTGCTGTACGTTTCACCTGCATCCATGTTAGTCCACAATGTTTCAACTCCTCTTCACACGATCTCCTCCATGTCACCCTTAAACGTCCCACTCGCCGCTTCCCTTTCCCGTTCCACTCGAGCTATGGCCTGACGCGCGATGTCACCCAGCGAGTGGCCTCCTCAGTCAGTGAGTGTCCAATCCATCTCCACTTTCTCCTGCATATTTGTTGAGCGATTGGTTCTTGTTTTGTTTCTTCCCGTAGTTTCTTGTTGGTGATTCTTTCCGGCCATCTGATCTTCAGTATAGAACGAAGACTGCTGTTGATGAAGGTGTGCAACAGGCTGTTGGAAATATTCTTTGTGACACACTGGCCAAGTTTCTGATCCGTATAGAAGAACTGACTTGACGTTTGTGTTGAAAATCCGAATTTTTTTGTTGATGCTGAGGAGTGACGAAGATTTCCAGACTGGTTTCAGGTTGATGATGAACGTGTTTCTCGCCTTCCCGATTCTCTATTGGACATCCTCGTCCGTTCCTCCTGTAGTTGAGACAATGCTCCCTAGATAAGTGAATGAAGTAACCCCTTTCAAATCCCTCCCATTGATGGTGATTAGCGCTGGATGTTGCTGCTGCTGTTGTTGGTTGGTTGGTTGGTTGGTTATTTTCATAACCTCCGTCTTGTCTCTGTTCATCACCTGGAGTCCTGTCTTTGCTGCTTCTTCAACCAGTTTGTCGATTTTCGCTTGTAAGTCTTCGATTTGGTGTGACATCAAACATAAATCATCCACGCGCGAAATCCAGGTCTTCTAGGTTCTTCACGTCGGTCCAGAATATCCCTGTCTTCTCGTTTCCCACTATCTGACGCATAATCCAGTCCACCACAATTAGGAATATCATTGGTGATAATATACACCCTTGTCTGACTCCTGTGTTTACACCAAACGCCTCGCTGAGTTTTCCGTTGTGGATCACTTGACATGTGCCGTTGTCGTACAGCTGTTGAATAAGGTTGATGAATATTTGGGGTACGCCGTAGTACTTGAGTAGTTTCCGAATTACTTCGCGGTCATCGCTGTCAAAGGCCTTCTCAAAGTCAATAAAGTTGAGGTAGAGGTTTGATTGCTATTCCATGCTTTGTTCGATGATGATAAGTAGAGTTGCGATTTGGTCAGAACGTGATTTGCCTTTCCTGAATCCAGCTTGTTCTTGTCGGAGTTCTGTTTCCAGTGTGTCCTTTATTCTCTCCAGGATGATGCGACTCAGAACTTTACTTGGCGTCGACAGGAGCATGATTCCTCGTCAGTTCTCGCAGAGTCCTTAGTCGCCTTTCTTTGATAGTTTCAGGAGGTAACCTTTCCTCCAGTCAGTAGGCACCTTTCCCTCCTACCAGACGTTTTGCAATAATGGAGTCAGCATATCTGCTGTCGTTTCTGGGTCCGCTTTCAGTGCTTCTGGGGGTATTCCACCTGGTCCAGCTGCTTTTCCAGCTTTCAGAAGCTTGATTGCATTCATGACTTCAGCTTTCGTTGGAGGATTGGTGTCAACTTGCAGTTGTGTTGTAGGCTTGGGACCGGCTAGAAAACTAGCGAGCTAGAAATCTAGGCGAGATTACAAAAATAAGATTAAAAAATAATAAATAAAACTGAAAAACAAAAAGGAAGACTAAAACTGACTCTGAGGCCGTGGTTATTAAATAAGTTGTATAAAATGTTTCTGAACACGAAGTCCATGTTTTCTCCTATGGATTACTAAAACTTCGGCTGCATTAAGAAGATATAGGCGAAATCCTTTTGGACAACTTGATAGTACTTTATGTATGACTATAAATGAAGTCTATGTGACCAGAAATAATAATGTACTCCCGAAATTGATCTGTTGACTGTTATGTGTTCTCCTTTTGACAACACCAAGACGACAAGTGTTCGTAGGCACATTTAGATAATGCTCTCCTAAGGTGACCTCTAAGGTTCTGTCCTCAGAAGCAACTGAATTGGTGAAAGCACACTGAAGTCGCCAGCAGTGTGTAGAATCTTGTCTTTGATTTTTCGGTGAATAACAGCATGTGTGGAGAAGGTGAGGCGTAGAGATGCAGCGAAGAACGTTCTTCACTCCGCATAAGGCTAGCAACCCCACATCGTAAAAATAACACGACTGCTGCTGAAACTACAAGGTTTGAAACCCAATTTTTCATTAGAAAACCAAAGAATTAAAGGAAGAGTATCACCGGACAGTAATTCATGTAGTTCTAAACGCCTATAAAGACTGTATGATTATATTCACCAATTTTTCCAGAGTTTCAGCAATTTGTAGAATCTCTATGTGACAAATTCTCTGACTTGTTTACACCGTAATGTAAATTCGAGTTCCTGGAAGAAAATCAGTTCATCAGCTCAGCCGCTACCGAGCTTTTTATATATCATTTCCAAGCATCTTATATACAGCTGCTGGCGCTATAACCCCTGGAATATTATATTTCTGTACTCCTAATCTATAAAACCTCCAACAGGATATCTTATTGCTTGTTGTGGAATCCAGAACGCGTTAATTGAATGAATGCATCCGCGTCACAAAAATTGATGATAATGAAGACTTGGACCGGAAACCCATCGTTTCAAACTCCAAAGTGCTTGCTATTCATTAGGCTACCAAGCAATGGAAAGCATGTGGGTTTCAGTCTCTGTGGGAACACAGTCACATGAAGTTAACTTCAAGTTATCCCTGGGACTTCCATAATAGGCACCCTTGTATCAAAAGAGGCCAGGAATTGCCCCTCCAGGTAAATTCAATCAATCAAGGAAATTAAAACCATAACTTCAATAATAATAAAAAATTGCTCAACTGTCGAGATGTACCGAAGATTATAGTTAAAATTTGGTAGCGCGCAGTGCATTGTTTCAGAGAACGTTTTAATCAAACCATTCAACTAATTATTCATTATAATAAAGGTTTTTGTATTTCCTAATGAATGAAAAACAAAACGACATTATTTTCACTGACGTTTCGCTGTTTAATGCTAATAGCTCTATCAAAGTATTATTAAACCGGAATTTACAAAATCTCAGCATATATATAACAAACAGTTAGGGGATGAGAACTACCATTTCTAGACTGCCTAGTTAAGAGAAAGGAAAACGGACATTTTAGTATATCCATTTTCAGGAAGAAAACCCACTCAAATAAATATTTAGACTTCAAGTCATCACACCCCATCAGCGCAAAGATTTCAGTTGTTTCAAGTCTTCTTAGACGAGCACACTCTCTGATAACCGACGAGAAAGAAAAAGAAGAAGAAATATCAAACATTTCTGAAACTCTCAAACAAAACAACTTCCCAAGGGACTTCATCAACAAAAATAACACAGACATTAAGTATGGCCGAAAACGCATCTCGAAAACACGGACACCAACAGTCGTCATTCCATATAGAGCGGAGACGTCAGACGACATCAGAAGAGTACTCAATCAGCTCGACATTAGAGTTTTCTTCAAAGCATCAGACACATTTCAAAGCAACCTTGTCCATATAAAAGACCAAATCCCTACAGATTCTCTATCTAATTTTGTCTCTAAAATAAAATGCTTGGAATGTGATGCGATGTACATCGGACAAAATTCCCCAGTGAGAAATCAAAATCAGAAGAAATGAACACCGTAGAGCATCTCTTCAACCTCCGAGAAATCCCACTGAACTACAAAAACTTGAAAAATCATCAGCCATAGGTCTACATGCTATAGAATCAGGCCACAAAATTGATTTTGACAATATTGAAATAATCCAGAAAAACTTCAGAAATCACAAAGAACATCTAATATCAGAAGCACTTCATATCAAGTGGAATCCAAATTGCCTGAATAAGAATGATGAACTAAAACAGAATCTGACCTGGTTACAACACCTCCCTCCCCACCAAGTGACAAAATCAACACGAATGTGATAAGCAAGTTCACTATGTAAACATACACTACTTTTATTATTTTACACACCGATCAAATCCAACAATCCACACTTGATTTATATATGTCCAAACCAAGTTCACTTTTAACGGTTTGAAAAAATTTGGGCATTAGGTATATGATATTCATTATAATAAAGCTTTTTGTATTTCCCAATTTTTTTCATTCATTGGGAAATACAAAAAACCTTTATTATAATGAGTATCATATACCCAATGCCCAAATTTTTTCAAACTGTTAAAAGTGTACTTGGTTTGGACAAATATAATTCAACTAATTAGCTAATAAATACCCCACACATATACTTCCCGCTACAGAAATATTCATTAAAAAAATGGATGTCTATGTTTTTAAATCAGAAAATATGCTGTGGGTGTTTTAGCGGTATCAAGAGACATTTAATCATGATGGAGGTTAAACATAAGCATATTGAAAACCCACAAAAGCAGACGGCTGTTTTTTCTCCCCCATTATCACCGTTCAAAGCTGGAAGTGGGTGGCCATGAGAAATTAAATTCCTAAACACTCAATGACTGTATGCAATTGCGCTCCTGTAGACATTTGGTCATGTACCGCTAGATACTACACAAACTTATTCATGTACACGGTTGATGAGTCCTAAGTTTTCCTGAAATAACTGTCTATTACTTAGTAGTTTTCATTTGCTTTGGCTTATATTAGATTCCAGTCACCTGATTAGTGTTCAGCTCACAGTAGACGTTGACTGTCAGCACTTCACGGAGTATATGCTGTATTACATTTTAAGAATACATTCTCGAGCTTAAAAAATGAATTATCCAATTACACTAGGCATACACCAAGTGAGTGATTCACAACGAGAAGTTCAACGAAGCCTTTGAAGACAGGAATTATGAAAAGGTGCCTACTGTCACCGATGATACTCCTGATTACTGTAGACTGGATCATGAAACAGACCGTTGGGAATAAGAAGAAAGACATTCGTTTGGCACACAAGAAGACAATACAAAATGTCTGAATTTTGTCAACGATTTATGTCTAACGTCACACAAACTCGAAGACATGCAGGCGGAAACGGACAAGTTGGCAGAAGGGCAAGGTAGAGAAGACAGGACTTCAAATGAACATAGAGAAGAAAGAGGTGTTGAAGACACCTAACCAATAAAAAAACTACAAGCACCAATCACCATCAATAGGAGAAATCCAGAGAAAGTCGCCTCTTTCACTTATCTAGGTAACGTAAATTGAACTGCATGTGCCAGGGATAGCGATATCACAAGTACAATTTTAAAAGGAAGGCAAGCTCTCATTTGTTTGAAATCATTGCGGAAATCATCTGCAATTTGAATAAAGAAACAAGGTGCGAATAATTCACACTAATGTGACATCAAGGTTCTATAAGCTACACAGATTTGATGTGTCACGAAAATTATTTACAATAGGCTTAAGCTTTTATCAACAGTTGCCTTTGTTGGGTAGATACTTGATAGGACCCAGCATAAAATAGTATATCGCCCTTTTAAATCATGGAAAATTCCCATTGTAACATAAAGAAAATCAAAACAAATGATTCAGCGAAGAGACTCTTTTCAACTAATTTATCATCAAGCTGTACAATCGTATACATACGGTTTTTAACAAGTTATATCCGGTAAGGGAATTGAATCATAGGTGTGAATGCATGAAATAATAATAATAATATGAAGTGCAATTAAAACTAAAATGTTTTTGATTATAATCGTAGTTAAATGTCAAGTGGCAAAGCAAATTAATGTCATATATAGAATAATTCATAGGATGGATAGAACTTGAAAAAGGGTGTGCAATTATAAGATTAGTAGACAAATCGATTAAAATAAAAACGTTACGTAATATTGTGTGAAATTTAATAGCATAGAATTTAATGTTGTAAAAAGGAATTGATTTAGAATGACAAGTGGAACAAGTGAAATAATACCGGGGACAGTTAAAAGTGAGAGTAGTAATAGTAACAATTGACTTAATAAGGAAGAGAATACAAACTGAATAGACAAAAATGAAAAAATGAAAAATTGGTAGAGCTAAAATATGATTGGGGATTACCATACTTTAGCATAGAGAGATTAAGACCGTGAAAGTTGGAGGGACTGAATGAACTTTTTCTGTACACAGAGATCTGGCTTTTCTGTTTTGATAGCCAAAGCTTCAGCAATACAGATGAGTAGGGTACGTAGGGATTTGGGTAAATTACTCTTTGCCTTGTATATGACTTTGAAGGTGGAGGCTATAGAGATAGGGTGATCATTATCTACTAGATGTTCAATGATCGCGCTTCTTACTGCTCCACTTCCACCTTTTCGAAACCATGTAGGATAGTGTTCTTGCACCCTCTTGGTCAAAACTCGTGTCGAACGACCGATATACCTAGCTCCACACGAGCAGGTGAATTGATAAACACACATAGAGTTGGTCAGCAGCGGGATCTTGTCCTTCTGGTTATTGAACAATAATGGTCGACTAGAAAAGGCTATTCTCAGGGATGCAGCAGGGAATTTTCTTTTCAAGGACTGCGATATCCTTCGTTTTATGATATCGGAAGCTAAGTCCCCTTTGTATTCCAAGCTCATGTTAAGTATTTTCTTGGGTATGGTTGATAAGTCACGTTTTTTAGGATTTGAATGTATATTCTTATCTATAAAATGTGGTGGAAATCCATTTTCTATTAGGATTTTCCTCAAGATGTATAGCGCATCTTCCACAGTATCAGGGCTACATATGCGCCGAATACGAGTGGCAAGCGATCGGATCAGGTTTCGTTTTCGACCAATGGGAACCCAGCTGTAGAAATCTGTCAGTTGACCATTCCATGACAGCTTACGATAAATCGTCCTTTCTCACGAATCGTATGATTTATCTTGTAACAGAGTTACTATGTGGATCTATCATATCTCATGCATATATTGTGATTTAGTGTGTGATCAGTTCATCGTCTTTTGTCTCACCTTGGTCTATGTCGGATCACCAAACGATCGGAATAGAAATTTCCAGCCAATAAGAACAATCCATCCTCACAGTTGTGAGCCAACTGTATTGTGATAAATTAAACATATAATAAATATGATGATTTTTTCCTAATAGATGTGTACAAAATACAATATCTTACAGTCACAAGCCAGCGTTTGTCTTTTGATATTTGCGTGGCTCAGTGAATCGGAAGGTACAACGAACAAATAGACGCATGAGCGCACCATTCGAGTTCATTACCGTTATAGTAATTAACAGTCGCAGACATACCATAAGGATTTATTCAGTTCAGTTCAGTTATAACAATACTAAAGACCAGATGGCGGGTCGGAAAAGGTAAGCAAAATGGAAACTGAATAATACACACCAGCAAAGTACTTATCATTGAAGGATTATGCCGAAGGAGATAGAGTTGTTTTTGATGTGGTTGTGTTCTCTGAGCTGGATAGTTAATTTGCGAAGCTTTCATCAACCTACTAGGTGACATCTTCAGCGCATACTTCAATTTGAAGTGAGCTTTTAGACTTCTCCACGAGTTTATTAATCATCTCTCCTGGTGAACCTGCACGTGATTGGTTGGTTTTGTGTGTTTTCACACCCTCTAGGCTACTTGTATTGGAACTGATTGTTTCTTTGACTTGAACTTTGACCCTTTGTGTGCGACGTTTCTTTCTTATCGGTTGATAAATTTTGTCTATCTCGATGTGTCTATTGATTGATGATTCACTGGAATGCCAAGCTTCCAAAAATTCTCTAGCATTCTTGTTGTTTGCTCTGTCTAATATTTGAACGTTGTCCCAGTCGAATTGATGTCCGTGGTTGTCTGTATGTAGTGATATGGGGGAGTGGATGTCATGTCTTTTGACGGCTAGCTTATGTTCGTGAATACGAAGACGAAGGGGACGTCCACCTTGGCCAATGTAGTGTTTTTTGCAGTTGTTACAATTTATTTGGAGATGATGTTGGTTTTATCTTCTTTCGCCGTTGAGTCTTTTGGTTGACATAGGGATGGCTGAGTGAAGTGATTTTGTTGGTTTGTGTGCGAAGTCAATTCCTAGAGGGTTGAAGAGTCTTGCAGTGATTTCTGATATATCCTTTATATATGGCAGGGCGACTTTCTTTGTGCTTTCCTTGGGGACTTTTGGTTTGAAGCTTGGCATTCCAGTGAATCATCAATCAATAGACACATCGAGATAGACAAAATTTATCAACCGATAAGAAAGAAACGTCGCACACAAAGGGTCAAAGTTCAAGTCAAAGAAACAATCAGTTCCAATACAAGTAGCCTAGAGGGTGTGAAAACACACAAAACCAACCAATCACGTGCAGGTTCACCAGGAGAGATGATTAATAAACTCGTGGAGGAATCTAAAAGCTCACTTCAAATAGAAGTATGCGCTGAAGATGTCGCCTAGTAGGGCGATGAAAGCTTCGCAAATTAACTATCCAGCTCAGAGAACACAACCACATCAAAATCATCCACCTGAGCTACAAATCTTCTCCATCATATCTACATCTTATGAGCGGGACACGCTTCTCTCTGTTCGAGATAGAGTTGTATTGTACATACGCTGAGGAAATTTTGAGTGATATTAGTTTCCGAGCAGACTATATATATAGTGGAACCCAAGTGGGAAACGATGAGTTTTGCATTGGCCGGAGCGTGACATGATGGAGGTCATATTCAGAGTCATTAAGAAAGTTTATGGGCAATCGTGGAACCTGCAGCTAAAAATTACTGCAGAGAGAACAGAGGGAAGTCAGTATTTACTGCTGAAGCTCTTCAATGCTCTAATTGGAACTCAAAAAAATAATAACTACAATAACACATTAGAAAGTAAGAAAAACCCTTCTGAAGTTTCACACTATTGTAGAGAAGACCTTAGGAAATTAGTCATTTTGTTTCAATTTTGTCGAGAATAATATGCAAAAACAGTGTGAAAAATCAATACTAGAAACAATCATGAAATAATGGTAATCAATAAATAAATTAGTAGAAATTTCAAAACATACTTGTTTTCAGCATGGGAAGAAAGAAGGTTTATCGATTAGGTTAGTGTTGTTAGAGGGAGAAAGGAAATGGGACTGATACGATCTCAGTTCAATATCTTCTATTTAGAAGACAAATGCAATTCCAGACTGAGAAGCAAAGAATCTGTCAAGATTACAAAGTCTTCTTTCAAATCCTTTGACTTCCGGGTGGAACAGAGGGCTTCAAACTCGAGCTCTGTACTTTCAGTAGCAGTGGCGATGTTTGTTTTCTTGCCCAACCTTCCCTCTTTACCGGCCTTATTACTGTCTAAGCGAGGTTTGGGAGTGGGCTGGTCATGAGTCGAACCCGTGCGCTGTGTGTGTGTGCAGTTGATGAGCATTCTGCGAATGAACCATTGACTCATCGAATGCAGTAAAGCTGTAATTCAAGTCAGTTATATATCCTATCGAAATCGTTTATCATAGATGAATAATAATAATAATTTGCTTTATTCCAAAACAGTACATGTGATACAGAATGGAATTCTCAGCATTTTTACTACAGTATTGCATCCAGTTAGTACATTATCAATAAATAGAATTCTACATAGATTAAGGAATCTCAGTTCATTATGACAACAACATATTGGCATGTCGGTAGCAAAGCCAAAGTTGAACAGTGTTTGAAGGTGTTAGAAAAGTAGGTGATATCATATTTACTGGCGTAAGTGAGAGGAAGAAACAAAGCAGCACATAACGGAAAAAAAGAAAGAAAGGAAAGGAAAGGAAAGAAAGAAAATGTTGTACCTATAAATGAAATGAGTTGGAAAGACGAGGTCCAGTTGTTCTACTGACTATTTAGTAATCTATAAGTTTCACGCCTAATGCTTTCTTTATTGGACAGAACACGAGCTCAGTAGGGTATGGTTGAGTTTTTGTACTTGCTGGTGCGAGCATATAGTTTTCTATATAGACTTCTGGCTTTGCCTGATGAGATGCAAGGGGAGAGTTGTGAATGAAGAGGGTGGTGTGAGTTAGATGAAATGGATTTGGCCCATTTTTCACATGAGTCCATGTGCTTGTCAACCAGAATATTCACAAGCTGGTTAAGTGGCACGTTGCTTACCCTGCTGACAACCTTTAACATCCTGCGTAATATGATGTTATGGTCTTTCTTCAGTAGCCCGGGAAAAACTAAGGCGGAACAATAGCGAATAATAGGCAGAATGCGAGAGTTAACGAATTGTATGAGTAAGGGTTGGGTTATACCAGAATGTTTTAACTTCTTGATGTAGAAGGTAAGACGGAATATTTTCTTAGAAATCGTCAAGATATGAGACAACCAGGAAAAATCAGCAGATAGAATGACGCCTAGGTATTTGATTTCGAACTTGGTTTCTATTACAGTGCCATCTATGCTGCACACCTCGTGAGAGCCAGCCAGTTTGTTTTGGTCAGATTTATGCCTAAACTGACCGTTTGGCATTTGGAGAGGTTTAAGTTAAGACCGTTTTCCTTGGACCACTGACTGATTTCTGACAGAAAGCCATTAAGTTTACAGCAGTCGCTTTGACATTTGACAGGTAAAGATACTGTCAGGTTGTCAGTATATTTGACAAATTTGATGTCATTTGAAGATGGTAAGTCATGTAGAAAGAAAGAAAAGAGAAGTGGGGAGAGTACAGCACCTTTGGGGGACATCACCTTGTGTGAGGGCAGCAGAGGACGATTTACCTTTGAGTGAGTGTGTATATGAGATTGTGTATTAAAAACGAAAATGTGTTCAGTGAAAAGTTTTCCCTTTTCACTAATATCATTCTCAAATTGTGCAACCGATATATATATATGTAATACGTTTTCACAGGAAGAAGTGATGCGTCATTAGACATTTTTGAGTTTTAGATAACAAAGAAAATAATATGAAGAACATTAAGTAACACAGAAACATGAATCGGACAGAGAATAAAGCAAAATTAGGCAACTCCATTATGCAAGAGATTTTATTTTGATAAATCACACAGTTTTGTTATACAGTAATATTAACTGACAACCACGTTTCGAGCACAAACCAGTGCTCATAAGGATACCTGATATGACTAGCTGCTGGCAATTAAGATATTTAAATCTAATTACGATTTTTAAAAGGTCATCAAACTTCTACACATTTGAACAGACAAAATAACAAAAATTAAGTATTTTTTGTTTTAAATTCAGATAGCTGTCTGATAAACTTCCTCTAATCATGGAACATATTCCATTATTTCCATTGATCAAATCAAAATCTCAATCCTGAATAAAACTTGAGATTGTTTTTCTTTTGGTTTAGTGCGCGGGACTCAAAAGTCCGAATGGCTTTAAAACAAATAAAGAAGGATAGGAATAAGTGGAAATGGACTGTTTGCAAAAATTGTTGCTTTATAAAATAGACAAGGCACACTTAATACCGTGGGACTAAATCTTGAGTGTAGGAGGTCCACCGAACTTTCAGTCACTGGTAAATATGATACTGTGATGTAAATTGGTGGCAAGTTTACGTCCAAGATTACAGGAATGATTCCATGGCCAAAGTTATTCTGTTTTGCAGCTGACTGAAGAAGATACTGAAGTTTGGTTCATAGAGTATTAACACTCTATTTCTACTAGTACTAATATAGAAGATATAAATAATATATTGCTGCCATGATCCAGAGCAGTACCTTTAAAAAAAGGAGAAAATAGAATAGACTCATAGGAGGAGAGCCGAAATATCTGAAACCAATTAATAATTTAAAATAAATGAATGTTTAATAATACTCAATAGAAGTAACATTCATAATAATAATTATTATTTATTATTGTTTCTTTTAATTCCAATAGGAACATAGGGCTTCAGTCGTGCGTCTCCATTGGGTTCGGTTCTCTGCTAGAGTCTTCACCTGGCTCCAAGTCTGTCCACATGCTTTCATCTCCTCTTCACATGACCTCCTCCAAGTCACCTTTGCACTGACGACCAACTCGCCGCTTCCCTTTCGGGTTCCACTCGAGCAATGGCTTGTCTAGTGATGTCACTTTATGCATTGTTTTCTCAGAGTATGACCAGCCAATCCATCTCCATTTCTTCCTGCCTATTTCTTTCATAATCGGTTCCTGCTGAGTTGGTTCGCTCATTGCCAGAGGTCTGTGTTGCTGATCTTCTATGGCCGGCCATCTGATCTTGAGTGGTATTGAGCGAAGACAACTGTTAATGAAGGTGTGTAGTTTGTTTGAGATGCTCTTTGACGCGCTGGCCAAGTCTCTGATCCGTATAGTGAGTAGCACTGACTGACTTCACATTGGAGTTGAAAATCCGGATCTTATCTTCGTTTTGATTCTGAGTGCTGTTGACCTCCACACAGACTTGAGAGTATTGAAAGCTTGTCTTGCTTTTCCGACCCTCGCTGTTTTGATATCCTGGTCAGTTCCGCTGGCCTGTAGTTGAAACGATGCTTCCCAGGTAGGTAAAGGAGGTTGTTTCTTTCAGGTTCCTTCCATTTATGCTGATCGTTGTCTGTTGTTGTTGTTCTTGTCCAGGAATCTTCATCACCTTTTTTTTCTCTATGTTTCATAATAATTACATAGTTGATTTCCCACTAAAAATTCAAACAATATTTATGGAAAACGTAATAGTGAATAGACGGTAACCCTTGGATTCTTGGAGGTAGAACTCATATGAATACATCATAGGAGAAAGATGGAAGACACATATGGAACTTCAAGAAGTGTGTAGGAAGCAGAGAAGAGTAATTGTGCGTCAACTGATGCTTCGATAATAAGCCATCAAGTACGCACCTAAGAGGAAGACCATATACCGTGTACAAGTATTAAAGACGAGTTCATAGATAAGCATAGCTCTTCAGAAAGCGCGAAATGGTCAAAATAACTTTTTAGTAAATCTGGTAATGATAATAATAATAATGATTGCAAAACATGTCGTATACAGATATTTAATCAGTCCACAATTTATTGAAAATATCTAAAGAAATTTAAAGATGCGAAAGAAAACCGAAAGCATTAAGACGTTACTTATTCAAACTTTTAATTGCTATGTGTTGGTTTTCAGGGGTTTGAATGGTTATGAATTCGATCACGAGGCAACATCAGCTAAAGAACCACTGGAAAGCTAGGGAGTATTAAGTAGCTGTCTTGTCCCAGTTTGGGACTCTCCACTAGCACTCACCCAGTGGAGTTCAAACTCAAGACCTTCCTGTTTAAAGGTAGGTCCTTGTGGCCACATGGTCTTCGAGCTTCTAATTTCAAGCTGATATATCAGGACCAAGATAATCAAGAACTGGCAAGGAATCATGCTCCTGTCGACGCCAAGTAAAATCCTGAGTCGCATCATCCTGGAGAGAATAAAAGACGCACTGGATACACAACTCCGACCAGAACAAGCTGGATTCAGGAAAGGCAAATCATGTTCTGACCAAATTGCAACTCTACGCATCATCATCACAGAACAAAACATTGAATGGCAATCAAACCTCTACCTCAACTTCATAGACTTTGAGAAGGCCTTCAACAGACAGCGTTGACCGCGAAGTAATTTGGAAAATACTCGACTACTACGGCGTACCCCAAATATTCATCAACCTTATTCAACAGCTGTACGACAACGGCACATGTCAAGTGATCCACAACGGAAAACTCAGCGAGGCGTTTGCAGTAAACACAGGAGTCAGACAAGGGTGCTTATTATCACCAATGATATTCCTAATTGTGGTGGACTGGACTGGATTATGCGTCAGACAGTGGGAAACGAGAAGACGGGGATATCCTGGACCGACGAGAAGAACATAGAAAACCTGGATTTCGCACGTGGATGACTTATGTTTGATGTCACACAAAATCGAAGACTTACAAGCGAAAACCGACAAACTGGTTGAAGAAGCAGCAAAGACAGGACTCCAGGTGAACATAGACAAGACGGAGGTTATGAAAATAACCAACCAACAACAACAACAGCAGCAACATCCAGCGCCAATCACCATCAACGGGAGGGATTTGAAGGAGGTTACTTCATTCACTCACTTATCTGGGGAGCATTGTCTCAACTACACGCAGGTGGAACGGACGAGGATGTGAAATCGAGAATCGGGAAGGTGAGAAACACATTCATCAACCTGAAACCAATCTGGAAATCTTCCACTGTCACTCAACTCAGCATCAACAACAAAATTCGGATTTTCAATACAAACGTCAAGTCAGTCAGTTCTTCTATACGGATGGATCAGAAACTTGGCGGGTCACAAAGAATATTTCCAACAGCCTGTTGCAGACCTTTATCAACAACTGTCTTCGCTCTATACTGAAGATCAGATGGCCGGAAAGAATCACCAACAAGAAACTATGGGAACAAACAAAACAAGAACCAATCGCTCAACAAATATGCAGGAGAAAGTGGAGATGGATTGGACACTCACTCACTGAGGAGGCCGCTGGGTGACATCGCGCGTCAGGCCAACGCTCGAGTGGAACGGGAAAGGGAAGCGGTGAGTGGGACGTCAGTGCAAGGGTGACATGGAGGAGATCGTGTGAAGAGGAGTTGAAACAGTATGGATTAACATGGATGCAGGTGAAAAGTACAGCAGAAGACAGAAGCAAGTGGAGACGTGTAGTTGAAGCCCTATGTTCCACTAGGAACCCAAGGGAACAATAATATAACCATAATAATAAGATAATCAAGTTAATTTGGCAGACAAGCTGCTTGAAAGGATCCACGATAGTACCATGAAAACTAACATGAAGATACTTGTTTGATGCTAACTAATATTCCAGTCTAGGACACATGTGTCATCCTTTTTGGGACACACCCATCTCATAAGTGAGTAGTGGTGTTCCCAGCACCTACTGCTTCAAATGGCAAAGCTTTACACACTGGACCCCGAGGAATACCCAAACATCCGTTCAAGGAGTCCATATGCCAAAATAAGGTTTATCAGTCTGGTCCTGATATATATTCACAAGAAATCACATGTAGGAATAAGTGATTTCAAACACCACACTAGCTGCACAAGAGTAGAAATCGTAACTCATTGGACGATGCTTTGACGTTTGAAGCGACGGATGCTGAGTTCTAGCGACTTCATGAAAACACTAAGATGAGAATCATTCTTCACTAAGAGAATATAAGAAGAAAGTACAGTGATGAGTGAATATTTCTTATGAAAATTTCATGCTTTTAATTAATCCAATGTTAATTATATATAAATTTCTTGATAAGAGTTATGATTGACATGCTGAGTAAACAAACATCTTCTAGTGTGGCATAAATTGAAGCTATTCAACTGCAAAATTGAAGATGTCGTCAGAAACAAAACTAGCTGTTGCTTCAAACTAGTTCAATTTCAACGGATGTAATGCGCATTGTTTGCTTTTTATTGAAATACAATACAAACCAGTTAGTTGTATATACCATTTTCCGTTATTGTACTTGATAAATCAACAGACTTAAAGATGATAATCTTATTTACTCAGCTATTAAATAAAAATGAAGATTGACATTTTTAAAAATAGGCTTAACAATGGTCACCAAAAAATGAATTACAGTTACTATCTAACTTCAATCAGTAATTACCAATTAGCTAGTGAAAATCCTGTAACCAATCAAATCCCTACAAATCAACACTTGAATATCAATGAGATGCTCACTAGCGACTTGCCCTATTCAGGTAGGTAGTTACCTGGGGTTCTAGTGAGAAGTCGTGACCAGTAGGGTGCAGCAGGTCGGCCGTGAGGACAAATACTCGCCAAAGACATTGGCTAGCGGTCGCGCTATGTTGTGAATTGGCAGAAGTTAGAATTCGTGGGCCATTGGATCGGGTCCCAGTGGCTTAGTGGTCTACGAGCTAGCTCGCCTTGTAACCAGAAGGTCTTGGGTTCGAGTCGCGGTGGGTGGGTACTGATGAAGAGTCCCAAACCTGGACGAAACAGCCGTCCAGTGCTCCAAGGTTTTCCAATGGTTCTCTAACTAATGTCAGCTCACGATGAAAATCCTGTAACCTATCAAATCCCTACAAACCAACACTTGAATTACCAATTATTTTGACAATGCAGCCCAACAAATCCACCGAAGAACATGGAGATAGATTGTACATACACTGAGCAGACCACTGAATGACGTCGTGCACCAAACTATCGAGGGGAACCCAGCCTATTTGGAGTTCTTCGAGGTTGACAGGGAAGAGATCACGTAAGGAGGAGATGAGAGCTTTTAGGCAATCATGGAGCCATCTAAAGACAAATGTAAAGAATAGCATGAAATGGAGATGTACTGCTGAAGCCCTACGTTCCCCTTAGAATTTAAGGGTGATGAAGATGATAATAAGCCTTTACCATATTATACAGTTGTTTTTTTAACTTAATCTACTTCAAGGGTTAAATACATCCTTCAGTTACCTTCTGCGACTCTGATCAACATTAATGACACATTAATTGAAACTAAGAAACCTTTTTGATTGCACACTAGTCAGTAACTAGTGTAATGTGTCTAGTCCTATCTTCGGTGCAGACTGAATTACACTAGTTACTGACTAGTGTGCAGTCAAAAATATCCAATACAGTCCTAAAGGAGGTCAATCGCGAGCCTGAATAGCTCAGTGGTAACGTCTCTGACTTCTGGCAGCACTGGGTGACGCGGGTTCGAATCTCAGAAGGGACATGAGTTTCTTCAAGGTTGCAGATACGCCTTGCTGATGAGTGCCAACTAGCACGAAACCTAGGTCCAAGGCTTCCTGCCAATTGCCTCCAACCATCTGATACTAAAAAACTTTGATCATCAATTCATATGCATGATCCAGTCTTACAAGGAGCTATGCTAAATACAATCACCAACTTTTCTGTCTTGTTAATTTCATAAATTTATTCCCCTTAACGAATTTAAACAAAGCAAAACCAAATGTTCATGCAGAATAAGATGAGTTCATCATTTATTTCGATGGTTTCTCTTCAGCTAACTACAACCTAAAAGTTCATTATGTATATGTACAGAGAAGTTTTAACAAAGTTGAAAGGTTTTTAAAAAAATTCAATTTAGATATTTCCGTCGATTGATTGGACCGAAGTGCTTGGTCTCAGGTTGACACGTCGGCTGTTAGTACAGACCGAGCACCTCGGTTTAATCAGTTGGCGGGAAATGTCAATTGAATTAAAAAATTGGTAAGTCCCGTTGCACAAGAGGTGGGTGTCATGGCCCAAGTGGATAAGGCTTTGGAGTTTGTAACTATAGGCTCTGAAACAAGCAATAAAGGTTAATAAAGCAGAATTTAATGAATTCATCAAATTTCGGTAGAACTCCTCAGCTGAATACTCTACATACACGGATATATATACTTTTGAAATTACATTGGGAGATAAAGGACTGATAAGTAAACAAACTACACTGAATTAGTCATGCAGAAAGACAGGTGCGAATATTTTTCCAGGTCATGTTCAATTAGATAAGGGGAGAGAGAGTATGGGAGATCAAAATTAAGATAAATTGCATTACGCTTCAATTATATCACTTAGATAAACAATTAGACATTAGAGAATTTAACAAGAATTGCAACCAGAGGGATGTCAATAGTAATAGTTATAATAACAATAATAATAATAATAGTGTTGAAGTGAGTTAAGATAATGCTACTGATAAAGGATAGTTTTAAATGAATCAAGAATAATAATATTGAGAATAATAATAATAAAAATAATAGGTAGAATTATAAGTAAAACGTATTACCATGGTAGATTCAGAGTCACGACCATCTCCTTTTGTACACAGAGACCTGGTTTGTAAACTCGAATTGCACAAGCCTCTGCAATTGCAAGCATCTTCTTGTTTCTTTGTCTGCTGACAATAGTGAATGACTTGATGGCGTCGATATCATGTCCGTAATCCACAAGATGCTTTGTTATTGAGGATTTTGGCACTTTGCACTCAGCTGTTTTCAACCATTTTGGCAAATGCTCCATCATGCGAGTAGACAATCGCCTTTCCGTACGACTTATGTATTTGCTTCCACAAACACACTCAAATTGATATACGCAGTTTGAAGTGTCGAAGATTCACAAATTATCTATGACCAACTATTGTGTTACCTATGTATTGTTCAATATCATATCAAATTCTTATATGCTAATTTTCTTAGGAAATTTGCACTTTGTGAAATTACTGACTCATTCTAGCCTAAGAAGTGGCCAACAGTATTATGTCATCTTGATTTTCAGTTTGGTAGCTTTTTTGTAAAGGATATACACAATTATACAGTTGGAAACAATTGCAAGAAAGCCGTGGACTTAGATTTCGTTCTCACTGTTACTCAACAGCATGGAGTATTTGAAATCCTTAAGGAATGTATATTCCCTCAAAAATGCAAGTCCGTGGCACACTCTTCTGCAGTCAGAGATATTAATAATAATAATTTGCTTTATTCCAAAACAGTACTTGTGATACAGAATGGAATTCTCAGCATTCTTACTACAGTATTGCATCCAGTTAGTACATTATCAATAAATAGAATTCTACATTAATTAAGGAAATCTCAGTTCATTATGACAACAACATATTGGCATGTTGGTAGCAAAGGTAAAGCTGAACAGTGTTTGAAGGTGTTAGAAAAGTAGGAGTTGTCATATTTGCTGGCGTAAGTGAGAGGAAGAAACAAAGCAGCACATAACGGAGAAAAAGAGACAGAGAAAAGGAAAAGGGAGAAAGAAAATGTTGTACCTATAAATGAAATGAGTTGGAAAGACGAGGTCCAGTTGTTCTACTGACTATTTAATAAGTTATAAGTGTCACGCCTAATGCTTTCTTTATCGCACAGAACACGAGCTAAGTAGGGTATGGTTGAGTTTTTGTACTTTCTGGTGCGAGCATATATTTTTCTATATAGGCTTCTGGTTTTGGCTGATGAAATGCAAGGGGAGAGTTGTAAGTGCAGAGGGTGGTGTCAGTTAGATAAAATGGATTTGGATCATTTTTTACATGAGTTCTTGTGCCTGTCAACCAGAATATTAACAAGCTGGTTATGTGGCACGTTTCTTACCCTGCTGACAACCTTTAACATCCTGCGTAATAAGGTATAGTCTTTCTTCAGTAGCCCGGGAAAGACTAAGGGTGAACAATAGAGAATAATAGACAGAATGCGAGAGTTAACGAATTGTAGGAGTAAGGGTTAGGTTATACCAGAATGTCTTAACTTCTTGATGTAGAAGGTAAGACGGAATATTTTCTTAGAAATCGCCAAGATATGAGACGACCAGGAGAGATCAGCAGATAGAATGACGCCTAGGTATTTAATTTCCTACTTGGTTTCTATTTCAGTGCCATCAATGTTGCATACCTCGTGAGAGCCAACCAGTTTGTTTAGGTCGGATTTATGCCTCAAGGTGAAATTGACTGTTTGACATTTGGAAACTTGAGTGATGGACCCAGTTCCAAGGTACTAGGCACCCCAAAAATGGTTACACCCCAGTAAATAACCAGTACAAATCATATTCACACTGAATACATGGTATAACCTTAGGAAATCTTGCTCAAATATTTTCATAGGCATACTATACTACCAATGAGAATGGTCCAGTTTACTTTCAGACGGCTTCTGCAAAGAACTTTACCGCCGCCTCCTGTATCCCAAAGTGTGTAGATACATTATATGCCTAATTCTTATTAGCCTAGAAAGGAAAGAATACAAATTTGTCAAATTGTACAACTATGCATTTTCGTTTTAATCTCCTTGTGATAGATGATATCTCAACAAACTGTTCTGTATTTCACCAATGTAAACTAAATTTTCAACGATACGAGTACAATAAGAATCTTGTCAATTGTACCGAAAGGTTCTCGTATTTTTTATGTGACATAATCAGGTACAGACGAATTTTTCAAATGAAACCTGTGGAGAAAATGAAAATTTTTGCGATATCCCAAGAGATGGCGTAAAACTCGATCTAACCACAACACCTTCTAGACTTCAGGTGTTTATATGAATGGATCACAAATCCCATAGTCCATCTTGACTACATAAAATCAAATCAAAAACGAAACTGATATCCTGAAGGTTTGTAAGTAAACTGGAAAAACCACAGTGTACTTCTGGACTTCCTACCTAGTCTAGTGTTATCTAGGCAGCCTAATAGGTAGAAATGAAGTCTGATTGTATTAGCTCTGTCATGACACAGAAAAAATTGGAATTGTGAGCAGAACTAGAGAATAAAGACTCAAACCAACTAATGTATAAACAAACTTGAACAGCCCTACAGAATCAATATATTTTAAAAAGACTAGAAAAAACTCCTCCTCCAGGGTGGGTAGAACTACCCTTTAATTTAGGCTTTTGACTGAGATCAACACGCCCACCTAATAGTTTTATTAGTCAATATGAAATTTTTTTAATATTATTTATGACTTAAGGTCACTCATGAATTTGCTTGGTAACGTCGAATGTTACCGAAACATGAATTGTGAAATGTTCTAGGCTTATTCATGTACCCAATGCGTTCATACGACTCTTACTCTTTCCTATTTTCTTATTGCCAATCTCCATATGGTCGTGATAGGCACTGCGTCATATCGACTGCATGTGTTTGGTGTTAATCCCATCAACAAAGATTAGATGAGTTATCTTTATCTACATTTAATTATAATATCATGTAATGCTTTTACTCTATTCCACCCTATTGTTTGATTACGTGCAAGTGAATATATTCCAGTGGCTAAACTTTTTTTTATCCTTCACGTTCCCCAGTGGAACATAGGGCTTCAAGCTAGTGGCTTGAAGTTTCTGTAGCAGTGTTTATTTTACAGGATGGGGTTGCTAGCCTCACGCCCAACCTTTCCTCTTCACCAGAATTATTTCTGGCTTAGCGAGGTAAAGGAGTGCGTCGGCCGGGGATCGAACCCCGGACCATGTACATGGTCGGCGAGCGTCCTAACCGCTATGCCACCGACGCGGCTAAACGTTTTAGTAAACTACTTAACTTATAGTCATCACCCATCCTATATCTAGCTAAATTCCTATGTTCCGATAATGTAACTGACTCCTGTATACTAGTTTAACCTATGTAATCGATTGCACAAACATAACATGAAGTTTGGTAAATTATACTATTTCAGCTAATTTACTCTTATGGATTCTTGAATCGTAGATGCCACCGAAGTCGAAACTAAGTCGAATTTTGAATACTTTGAGTAATGTCTTCCATCTGATCTTCCCATATCATGGTAATTTCTAGAAAGATATTTCACCTTACGTTCTACGTAAGGGAGTTAGGACACTCCGGTATCACTCAGTCTCTACCGTTACAGTTTGTTAATGCATGTATTCTAACTATTCTCCTCTACTGCTTACATCGCTTAATCTCTTCTGGGCTAATTAAGAAAGACTTAGTTAAACTGAGAGGTATATTCAAAGCCATATTAATATATGTGTAAAACTTGGGCACTGTGGAAGTAGTTTGTTCATTAGATGTATCACACAGTCAGTGAGACAGTATTATTTACTGGATGACAAAGTTTCGAACACAATCTAGTATTGTCCATAATCATATCAATTATAATCACACGACTTCGAAACTTGAGTTTTATAGTTTTCTTTGTTCTCTCCTATTTGTCATCGTAGGGGTAGTAGAATTTT
Organism: Trichobilharzia szidati; assembly: GCA_944472155.2. Taxonomy (NCBI): domain Eukaryota; kingdom Metazoa; phylum Platyhelminthes; class Trematoda; order Strigeidida; family Schistosomatidae; genus Trichobilharzia; species Trichobilharzia szidati. Next base: position 24,268,809 of record OX235272.1, on the reverse strand, counting down.
CCAGATGTCCGGCTGGACAGGTGTTGAATCATTCCTATTACACGTATTTGCAGTTGATTCGATAAACAAAGCTTCTGTTATCAATCTCTCCCTCCATCCTGTTGTATGGTTGTGTGTAACTGCATGTAGTGCTATAGCTGAACTGTTCTCCAGATTTCTTATCTTATTCGGGTCAACTAATCTAGGTTTTGCTAGGTTTTTATGTTCGGCTAGTCTGACTGCCCCTGTTCTACAAATTTGACCTATGTATTTGACCTGACAATCATTGCAGCAGGGTATTAGATAAACTAAATTGTTTTGTTTTAAAGGCCCAACAGGATTCTTTAACTGACAAAGCTTGTTTCTAATTGAGTTTGTGGGTTTGAATGCCACTTTTATTCCTGCCTGGTTAAGAGTTCTTCCATCAATGGGACGATGGTCCTGGCTAAACCAACGCGTTAAGCTTGCTGTCGACAGACGATGGACTCATTCAAAATATCAGCGAATATTATCTTGTCAGACTCTGAATATCCTCTCCATACACAACACTGTCCTTAATCTCATCGAGTGTGAGAACCAGAAGCAATTTCAGAAGAATATATCTCGAAGACTAAGTTCAAAAACTCTACAATACCTTATTTGACACACATTTTATATGATGAAAAGAGTGTAAGGCAAGAAACTACTAATTTACTGAAAAATACTAAGTAAATTGCCGTTTCTATTCGTTCTATCATTATTGTGTTGCTGTTAATATTTTCACTTAGATTTTAATTTTAAATTCATATTCTTATTGACATTATCAATGCAAATGCCCTGTTAATTGTTTTCCCCTCCCTGCACTATGTAATGTTCTTTATGTTTCTTCATACTATTTATGTTATTCCTCCTGTAATGACAGAAGATAAGAGAAATGGTAACGGACATTATTTTAATAAAGAAAAACTTATCATATTAACATTTTTTAACCACATTAAAAGTCGGCTAGGTCAGCGGACAATAAACTGTTCTGATTGGTTGGCAATTGGCCCAAGATTAAACGAAAAGTTGTCCAATGAGATTCTTTCACGATCACAACGTCAGCTAAAACCAAATTTGAGGAATAAACAATTCCCTGCTCCACTATCTTAAAATGTTGATTTCGATTTCTGACCGCTTCCTATCAATCTGCATCTATATAGCATGCGCCAAACTTGAATATTTCTTATTGGTTTTAATAAATTCCAATCGGTATTAAAGCCTACTTTATTTGTTTGATATCTGTATTTAATTATCAAGTGCTGGTTTACAGGGATTTCATTGGTTACAGGACCGATCACGAGCTGACATCAGTTAGAGAACCACTGGAAAACCTGGGAGTACAGGAAAGTTGTTTCGTCCTACTTTGAGACTCTTCAGTAGCGCCAAATATATATCACTGATTGGCTAAAGCTAGAATTCATGGACCTTTAGATTCCAGCCCAGTGGCTGAATGGTCTATGAGCTCGCCTTGAAATCGGAAGGTCTTGGTTTCGAACCTCGGCAGATGAGTGCAGTTGAAGAGGCCCTAACTAGGAAAAAATGGCTTTCCACTACCCCCACGGGTTTTCTAACGGTTCTCTGCATTTAAAAGTTCAAATTCACTGATTAGCCTGATGATTAAATCACAGTGAACCTATAAGTGAATTCATCAACACAGATTACTCTAACGACAACTATTTAACTATCACTTTCATTCTATAGTCTTTTTTTATAGGATGAAAAAAGCTAATTTACCTGAATTTTTTTAACTCAATAAATTAGACATAATAATGAAATTTCATGTGATATCTGCTTAGATTAACTTATAAGGCGGTTACATTGATTATGTATAAATCTAATTATTCCGACTGTTTTTCTGTTTTGAAGAAATAAACCCGATGAAAAATAACTCCGACTTGTAAATAATACATAACAAGGAAAATAATTAATTGCCAAGTGAAAGAAAGAAGCAGCATCGGGAAAAAGCAGCAAACAAAGAATATCCATGAGTGAAGTTATCTCATAAAACTTCTTTTGTAAATAATTCTTATAAATTAGAAATTAGATTATGCAATTAATTAGAAAGTGATGCAAAATGTCAAGTGTTTCTTTGCATACATTTGCCATGCAAATGAATTATTTTTTGTTGTTGTTTCTGTTGTTGTTGGCTCGCGTATTCCTAAGCAATATTGATGAAGAATTTTGAAAGAATAAACAAATTGTTTAGATTATGGGTGTCTGCAAACTACAAACCTTCATCAACAGCTAGCTGTCTTTGCTCAATACCACCCAAGATCAGATGGCCGGCCAGAAAAGATCAGCAATAGGGATCTCTGGAAGCGAACCAACCCAGCAGAAACCAGTTGCGCAACAAATAAGCAGGAAGAAATGGAGATGGATTGGCTGGCCATACTCTGAGGAAACTATCAAGTGACATCACACGACAGGC